>JAJEOU010000287.1:4895489-4980489 GCA_021534815.1 Acrocephalus arundinaceus | reverse complement strand
TCAAAGCAGGTATTTCACCTTTTATTTTGGTTGTTTTGAGGTTTAAACAGCTCACACTTTGAGAGTGAACTAAACCTTTAGTCCTCTCACCACTGCATAAGCTGTAAAGTTCTCTTTGCACTTCCCCAGTCCCAGGAGGTGCAGGGTGTTGAGGAAGACAAGACCCAAGTTTATGAGAACGTTCAAGTGCTGTTATGTTATTCCCACAAAGCAGCAGCTTCCTCGATGGCACACTGAGATTATTTGGCCAGTCAGGATCTCTTAACTCCGCTCACATCAGTGATTATTTACTTTGAGCTGGCAGTTACAAAAATGCTTTACTTCATTAAACCCTCTTCAGTGGCTTAAATACATTTTGTTTCCAGCAGCTGGGTACATTATGGACATTTCTTTGTCTATGATCTATTGGTGGTAGTTTGGAAGATGTAAACATTTGTGCTATTTGGCAAGATGGTTGTGGAGCCATCTTATAACCTCAATGTTCCTCTTGGCACGAGATTAAAAACTCCTTGTAATCAATGCTCGGGGCTGGATCTCCCAAGATTTTCCTCAGAACTTACTTGGAGTGTTGGGTAACAATACAGGCTGTGTGTGCTCTTCAAAACCTTTAATGAAAAGAAAAGATCTTTTTTTTTCTTCTTCTTCTGGTGCTGTTCTGAAGAAGCTCCAAGTGTAGAACCCAGTTTAACTCCAACAGCAAATAACTGGAGTACTAAGGATAATAATGGATTTTTTAAAAAAACCTCTTGGCCATTTTGGCACACTTCAGGAAAGCCTTGTGCAGAGATTCCAGGACCAGAATTGATTTATCTCCTGGACAGTGGGTGACACAGAGGAGATGTTGAGGTGCCCCTAGGGACAGCTGAGGAAGATTCTTTTATGTTTAGTGTTTCACTAGTGCTGTTTTGGAAGAGAAGAGCAGCAGATTTGAGTTTCTGAGGTGGAGGTCTCCCACCTCATCTGCCTGGAAAGGGGTGGAAGAAGTGCCGTGGCATCTGCCTTGTAAGGGATCATAATGAGCGAAAATCTCCACATTCCCCCACCTCAGGACTTCTCAAGAGGCTCAGAGCATCCCTCACTTCTAATCAGGGGGTTCCAGTCACCCAAAAACTCAAGAAAAAAAAAGGCAAACCTTTACTTCCATTTGGACTCCCTGAATTCCAGCCTCAAGAAAATGCCTTGAAATTGCCACCCACTCTCTGTCTGTCTGATTAAATAAAATATTGACCTTTTCCAAACACAACATTATCATTCCAAGCATAATATTATCCAGTCCTGTCTGAGATTGTTTCTACAGCTCTTAAAAGGGAGCTCACCTGGCAGCCCTATCAATTCAGATAGAACAGCTCTGTGTGCCTTCCCAATAAAAAGCTGATTGTGCTGGTGTCTGAAGCTGGGCCACGGAATAATTCCTGATTAACTTTTCTTTCCAGAG
This sequence comes from Acrocephalus arundinaceus, assembly GCA_021534815.1. Lineage (NCBI taxonomy): Eukaryota > Metazoa > Chordata > Aves > Passeriformes > Sylviidae > Acrocephalus > Acrocephalus arundinaceus. The sequence continues at coordinate 4,979,054 of JAJEOU010000287.1, read as the reverse complement.
AGCATCATTTGCTCAATATCACCTCTGAAAAAAAGGGAGGCAAAGTGCTGCTCTGTCCGTCTCTGGTTCTCTTTGCTTGCACAGAGTTTTACTACAGGGAGTTCCTCTCCAAGTTCACTTTCCACCTCTGAGTAAGCCCTTCCTGCATCTCTGAGCAGCTTCAGGACAAGGGGCAGAGAGTGGCACACACAACAGCAAAGCTGTTCCTTGTGGTTAACCTGGAAAAGAAACACCCCAGCACAGGGAAAGCCCCTCCTGTTCTTCAGATCTGCTGTTTTTAGTTTATTTGCTAAATTAAATGAAAGTTAAGTGCTGTGAAGTTCCCTCAAGGCCCCTGTGGTGGGTGCACAGGTCGCTGTCCTCTTTTCCTTTCAGGAAAGCTCATCCTGGTGAAGGAGCCCGGAATATCCGCACCTTTCCCAAATAAACAGCACTCGAGCACCTCCAAGGCAGCCCCGTGTTCCTCTGCCAGTTCCCGGCCTTAATGGGCCATTTTTCTTCCTGCCTCACCCTGCCTGCTGATGACCTTGTCATGTTAAAGTGACAGGGAGGTTATCCTGCTGATGGGGATCAAGCTGACATTTCCCATCCTTTCCGTCAGGGATGCATTCCCAGCCAGGCCCTTTCGCTCCTGCCTCTCCCAGCTCGGGCTGCCAAATGAGAGTGCATTTCCCACTCCAGACTGGGGGAATGGCAGGGAATGCTGCAGGTTGATATGATTTCCCTCTGAGTGTGATGGATGATGCTGCCCATCACATCCCGGTGCGGTTATTGCGCTCCGCCGCTCGCTGGGGTCACACCGTGGGCTGCTACTGGGATGGAACTGGGGAGCAGCTCTAGAGCTGCTGTTCACTGGGGTTTGTGGGGCTGAGATCTCCTTTTCTTCTGTTAGAGCCAGGATTAAAGCATGGGAGACGCAGTGTTCATGTTCGGACTCAGACGTTTATTAATTCTTATCTGTATTACAGTCTCACGAGTTGTGAATTCTAGCTAACAAGGTAGAAAATGGCTCAGTCTCTAAATCTTTCCAAGGTCTTTTAAGCATAATTTGTCCAATAACAAGATGACACCTATATTATTACCTATATTATTTTTACTTTTAACCCAATAACCAGACACCCATGGTCTGCAATGTGGATTTTTTCACCCAGTTACAATACACCACCCAAACCCATGAAGAAAAAGATGAAAGAAGAACTTACCCTACGCCCTAAATTCTCAATCTTGCTCTCTATACATTACTATATACTAAAACCTTAAAGTCTAAGCTTTCCACCCTGTGATATCACACACTTCTGTTCAAACTACACACCCACAACCCCAGTGCCATCACTCAGTTTTGGAATCCTGTTCCACAGCCTCAGGTCAAATGTGGCGCTGGCTTGAGGGTCAGTGCCTATTAACACAGAAAGCCCAAAATCCTCAGCTTCCAGGGTTCCAACAGGGGTTGGCAAATTCTGTGTGGAAATTAATGAATTGCAAACTGGTTTTTATGTTTGTGTCTGTGACTTGACTTGTGGGGCACTGGAACACTCGGGGTGAGCTCAGGGAAGTTGTGCAATGCTGGGGCAGAGGCAGGACTTGGCTTCTGAACCAAGATCCTCCTTATTGACCCTTTGGATGTGGTAAAACAATTCATAATTCTTATCAGTCTTGTAGGCTGTAGGAAGAGAATGAAATGAGGTCATTTTTCTCTGTTCTTTCTCAAATTTTTAGCTGCCTAATGATTGCATTTAAGTAGGGATAGAGGCTGTGGTTCAGCACAGCGTGGTGGGAGAAGCCAGAGACAGCTGCTCTGTGTCTTGAGACCTGAAAAAGAAAATATTTTCCCTTGGAACATCTCATCCTAGTCCTTATCCTTGGCACCTGTTTGCCAGGAGGGATGGAAGTGCTGAGATTTTCCTCCTTCTCTGAGATTGGTTCCAATCAATGCATCAGTGGCAAGACCTTGTCTGTGATGAAGGGAATTTTGTAAGAAAAAATAAAAAGTGTTGGTGATGTCACAAAGGGTTGAAGGTACTGAACCTCTGCCTCTCTGAAGGGAGAAAGGAGTTTCTGGAAAGGACATTCCAACAGAACTGAGAGTCACCACAGACACTTGGGTGATCCTGGAGGCCTTTTCCAACCAAAAATGATTCTGTGATGAGCAGAACCTCACCCAAACGGAGGCATCACTGCCTGGGGGTCAAACCATTAATGATTCCAAGGACTGGATTGTGTCTTTGCTGCATCCATCCCAGCACTCCTTCCCTCGGAGGTGTTCCCTGAGTGCATCCAGCTGCCTTTCCATGGATTTGTCCGTCCCGGAGTGTCCTGGGTGGAAAAGCTGCAGTTGGAGATGAGCTATGAGCTCCTCAGCCGAGCCCAGAGGTGCCCATCCGTCAGCCCCGGCGTGTGTCAGCGCTGGGATGATGCACAGCCCCTCTTTATTTACTTATGATTATTACTGATCAGCTGAGCAAACGGGGGATCAATAGATGAACTGCAGGGGAAGTTCGTTTGTATTATTCTGTCAATACCAAGGTCATTTTTATAACTAAAAAGGGTCGAGGACAAGAGATGGATGGCTCGTGGATGAATTTAACCATCCAATCCATTTACATCCCCACAAACAGCCCGGCTTTATCTGTTAACCAAAACATTGCACTTCACTCCTCAAGATGATTTTTTGCTGGGATAATAAATAGCTCTGGCTGCATTAAGTGATTGTGCAATGTGGGCCCGTGGCAGACGGAATTTAGAGCTGGTGACCTTAAACTTCCACTCCACTGCTGTTTTCTCTGTGCTTACAGTGAAGATGTGGCTGCTTTGCAGTTCAAAAGCACCTTGTGTCCAAAAATATTGTGGTTTATTTAATTTATGTAGCACAACAGTCTGTGCCAGGCAGGTTTCAGGTTGGGGATGAACAAACTGAGTAAATCAGATACAATTTAATCCTTGTAATTTCTGTTCTAATCCTCAGACTGCACACACTGTGAGTAGTGTCTCTTTCATCTTTCCAGAATTCAGTTTTATAATGGAATTTTCTTTAGGAGAAAGGGAGTTGGAGGTAATACCTGCAAGGGGATTTTAAAAAGAAAATCATAATTAATTTAAACTTTTTTTTTCCCCCTCGTGTGTACTGTTACACATTTCTTTTCTGGGAGAAAGTGAGCAAAACACCAGACTTGGAGGTTTGTGCTGTTACTTGGGGCTTGCTCTGCTTTCAGGGGTCACTGTGTGTTGCCAAAGGGATGCAATGGGGGAGTTTTTACAGGGTAAATGTTCCCTCTCTGCTTCTGGGTCCTTTAAAACCTCATTCATAGAATCCCAGGGTGGGTTGTGAGGAACCTTAAATCTCCTCTTTTTCCACCCCCACCATGGGGAGGGACACCTCCACACCAACTCAGATTGCTCAGAGCTTCATCCTTCAGCACTTCCAGGGATGGGATAATTCTGATAATTGGTAAAGCCTGTTATTCCTAATGGTGGTCATGAAGAGCTGGTTGTAAAGGTGATGTTGGATTGCTGGGATGGGATAATTCTGATTATTGGTAAAGCCTGTTTTTCCTAATGGTGGTCATGAAGAGCTGGTTGTAAAGGTGATGTTGGATTGCTGGGATGGAGAAAAAGAACAGCCAGAGGTTCCATGTGGAGCCACAGGAAAGGGAAAGGCACCTCCAGCTGGATCCACGGGCCAGGACTGAATGAACTCCATTTGATTTCAGCAAAACTGCCAAACTATCGAGTGAGTTTCTCATGCTCATTAACACTGGACTTTAAGAACCTGATAAGAATGCAATATAAAATCAAAGAGCCCCTAAAGACTGCAAGATTATATTTAATACTCTCCTATCACCAGGCCCTGAGTGCTTGGCAGGGGAAACGTGACATTTCCTAATCAGTCCCCTCTCGTATTTGTCTTGGCTGGAAGTCTCGAGTCCTCAGCTCATTGAAGTCACTGCGAATTCTCTGCATTAGATCCTGTTTGACTTCCTGGTAGCTGCAGTGAGCTCGATCCCAATGGCGTGGAGGAGTTATGTCTTTTAAAATCAGTGATAAAAGTTGTGGTATCGTGTATGGAAATCACAGGTTTGTGTTCTTTCTGGAAGTCTTTGTTCTTAAACATCCATTTTTCTTCACCTTATCTCCCCCTGAAGTTTGGCCTGTGGGTACAAACACATTACTTCAGTACTAAAGGATCATTTAGGATGTTCCTTTCTTTTGAACCCCATTTGGAACAACCTGTCCTGAGTCACCACTGCAAACTGCATTTTGGATTTAGAGAACAGGGAGGATTCCTTTGCATCCATAGAGGACATGAGCAAGTGCAGAGGCATTCCTTGCAGCAAATTTCCAGGAATTTTGGGCCGTGCATCCCTTCTAATTCCCCACATTTTTCCTGCAGCACCATTCCACCTTTTTGCCCAGGCTTCCAGCTGAAAAATAAACGGTTATAAAATGGTCTGTGGGGTGGCATGGCTTTGCAGGCTGTTCCTGGGCCACAAACCACAGCTTGGCTGCTCCCCAGTGTTCCCAATTGTGCTGGGGTTGCCCTTAGCAGTGAATGGTTGGTTTATTCTTTCCACTCTTTTCAGCCCGTGGTTTGTTCCTGGCCAGTCAGAGCTGTGCTCTTCATCCTCCTTCCCTCGCCAGCAAGGAGAGGAAATTCTTCCCCTCAGAGAAGAGCTTCCCTCCCTTCCCTCTTAATTCCAGGCACATTCACTTCAAATTCCCAGGCAGGATACTGAAAATTTCCTCGAGTTAATAGGGCTCACAGATTTGCTTACCATAGAAAAATGGAAGATTTTGGTAAATGCTGGCCAGAAAATGCTATAAAATCCCTGTATAGGGCCGAAAGACTAAATGTTTAAGTGCTGAAATGGTTTTCTGTGGGTTTCCTCCACGTCTGTTTTTCCTACGGATGCACATCAGTGCTGTGATGTGGCTCTGTGGGTTCTTGGCTGCTGTGTTTGAATACATATATATATATATATATAATATATATATATATATATATGAAGATCTTGGAGGAGAGAAGCTTTGAGGTGACCTAATTGGGGTTTTCCAGTATCTAAAGGGATCTCACAGGAAAGATGGACAGAGGCTGTTTACAAGGACCTGGAGGGACAGGACAAGGTAGAATGGCTTCAAACTGCAAGAGGGGAAGTTTAGGTGTGATATTGGGAGGGAATTCCTGGCTGTGAGGGTGGTGGGGCCCTGGCACAGGGTGCCCAGAGCAGCTGTGGCTGCCCCTGAATCCCTGGAGGTGTCCAAGGCCAGGTTGGACAGGGCTCGGAGCACCCTGGGACAGTGGAAGGTGTCCCTGCCCATAGTAGGGGGTGGAACAAAATGATCTTGAGGCCCCTTCCAACCCAAACCAGTCTGGGATTGTATGATAGTGGATATAAAATTATAAAAATCTCTTCCCTATGGAATACCTGCCGTGGTTTTGGTGCTCTGTGCCACAGGGTGCTTTGTGCTCCTGGCCTATGGCCAGAGAAGCACTTTCATATGGAGACATTCCTGGTTCTGTTCATCTCACTGATACTTCTTGCCTAAATACCTGACTGGGCCAGGGCCAGCCCACTCAGGAGCTGGCAGGATAAAACTTTTAAGGGAATAATTAATGGAAATTATGAAGAGCAAGATTTGTAGCTTAGGAACAGCATTGAGCTGGGTGGAACAGAGGTGCAGGGAGGAGGTGAAGCGTGTGAGCACTGGAGCTGCTGGACAGGAGAGATGCTTCCAGTGCTGTCCAAATGGTTTAACCAAGTTTGAGTTCAGTCTTGATTATTTATTATATTTTATCTATTTGCAGTATTTACAGTTTTACGAGCGTGAGTCTTACTTACATATTAGAGAAATGAGGTAAAATGGCGTGCTTCTAACTCTTACCAGAGCTATTTAAGGAATAATTACTCAATACTAAGGTAACACTTATATTATTTATACTTTTGACTCAACAATGACTACTCAAGGTCCACAATGTGGGCCCCTTTCACTCAATGAGAGAAAACTACTTAAATCTGTGAAGAAGAAGGAAGAAGGCGAAGCAGATGAACTCAGACAAACCCTGAATCTTCCATCTTGGCCTATATACATTATTATATACTAAAACTCTAAATCTAGGTTTTCACCCTGTGAGATCACACAGCACTACTCAAATCACACATCTACAACCCTTGTGCTATCACACAATCTCAGAAGCCTGTTCCAAGGCTTTAAGTCAAATGCTGTGCTTTTCTGAGGGCCAGCACCCCTCAGCTCAGGAAGCCTAAAATTTTTAGTCTCCAGAGTTCCAACAGTGAAGCATGTGAGCACTTGAGCTGCTGGACAGAAAAGGTTCTTCCAGTGCTGTCCAAAGGTTCAACCTGCTCAGAAACCACATCCTGGAGGTGCTGGGTGCTGCCTGGGGCTGCAGTGAGCTCTGCCAGGTTGCAGGGGTGCTGTGCTGCTCTGGGTGTTGCTCAGTAGCTCAGCTGTGTGTGAGTGCCAGAGTTCCAGGCACAGGGTGGCTTTGTTGGGGTGTCCTGTGCAGGGCCACAAGCTGGGTCATTCCAGCTCAGGATATTCTGTGATTTTCTGACCAGAGACATTTTTAAAGCCACAAGAGGCTGGCTGGAAGGAGCTGTTTGCTCTGCAGGTCGTGCTGTTCATGTGTCCATGCAGATGAGCAGAGTAACTCTGCCATTAGCCCAGCTCTGAACAGCCCAAACTGGGCACAGCAGGGCCAGAGCCTCTGCTTTCATCTGAAGCATTCATGTGAACTTGTGTGCAAGTAAGAATTGCTGGCCCTTGGATAATTTAGGGCAAAAGAAGTGTTTTCTGGTTGTTTTTCTGAACCAGCTGTGTGGTGAGGCTGATGTGAGATGGTGCAGGTGGCACAGCCCGGGTTCCAGAGCTGAAGTGATGTCCCAGTGCCCTGAGCCAGGCAGGAACCTTGGGAAGGGCCAATGTCAGGGCAGGTGCCCAGGCAGTGGGGGAAACCCTGAAGTGCTCACTTAGTGTCGGAACCCAGGACATCCCTCTAGATGTCCTGGGTGGTCCGAGACACCAGGAGGGGGTCCAGAGACCCTGGTACAGTGACAAAAACACCAGTGCCTTTGATTTTACCCCTTGGGAGCGATTGCCAATGTTATATGAAGAATTACAAGTCACAGATGTGTGATTAGGATAATACATAGCTTATTTCTGAGTGATAATGTAGGATTTTAGGGATTCACAAAGGAGGCTCAAGGAGACAAGATGGAGGGATTTGGGTGTATCCCTTGTCTTTCTCTTTCTTCTCCTGTCCTCCATCTTCTAGTGAGGTGGTGGCATTTTTGGATTGGTTTAGTGTAAAAGTGCACAGTTTAATAAAGGTGGTGGGTATTGGTACAACATAGAAAACAACTAGCGCGTAACAGTATAAGAGATAGCGACCGCCCAGGAGGCGTTCAGTTAGCCTTGGGCAGCGGTGTAGGTAGCATCTACGCTAGCTGAGAAAAAGAATGTTTAAGAACAAGAAAGAATAAACAGCTCTGATAAAGAAACCGACGCATCCTGACTCCTCCTTCTGGCACCGGGCTTGGGAAGAAAGGACTTCATCTGCAATCTCAGAAGGCTATCCGAGAAGGATCCGAGAACTTAGCTGTGAGCATCACTGATGTCATCAGTGGAGTACTGAGCTCTCACTGAAAAATCAGATGATAACAACAACCAAATTATTGAAAGCAGTTCTGTTATCTCCTGACTTCTGTGCAATTACTGGGCATTCTCTTCTCCTTCCAGCTTGGAGCAGATGTGGAAATATCTCTTTAAAATCCAGTTTCACAGAGATCCAGCAGGGTCAGGTTCCAGTCTGTCATCTTCACCCTCAGAGTTTGCTGAATGCACCATGCCTTGCTGAATGCATCAGGCCATGCCTATTGAAGTTTGGGTTGGGTTTTTTTTTCCCTAAATGACAGTTTATCTGAGCTGGGGGAATGAATGGATAACGTTACTATTTACATAAGCTCATTGTGATCTGTCTCAGTAATGTAATCAAATTAGGGTTAACTGCAGCTGGAGAATGCCAGCTCGTAAACTGTTTTTCAAAAAGAATCACATGGTGTTCCTTGACATGTTTAGTATACATTCGGGGGGCTCTGCAAAAATTCTAGCACATCCCTAACCGGTGTAACTGAGGATCCTGGTGCCACCAATTCCCTGTGCCCAGGGAAGGCAAGGATGTGAAATCCCTCTCCAGCTGGGCAGATCCACCTCCAGCCCAAGGCACAGGCTCTCCTGACGTGGCTGCTGCTGACATGTTGTCTTTCCCCTGGCTAAAATCAACAGATCAGTTGATAGAAAAAGCATGTGGTGTAAATTCTGAACACATTTAGGAACATCTGTGCAGGAGTGCAGCCCACTGCACACGTCCAGCTCTATATTTAGTCCCGTGGCATTCGCATGAGATGAAGGCCAGCCTGAGCTAAAATTACCCAATGAGCAGATTTTCAAAGTGTCCTCTGTTATTCTTCTCAATAAACATGGCATCTGGGGCTTGCTTTGCCTGGTTCTGCCTCTCCCCTCTAACCACGAGGTGCCGTGGACATCCCGGTGTTGCATCACCCCCTTCCCATGTGCCGTGGAGAGTGGAATCCCGGGATGGGCTCTGCTCCAGGGCACCTGGCATGGCTGTTGGATTGCTGTCTGGTGACACAGGTGTTGTCAGATGGTGTTTATCCCACTCTGGGAATGCAGCAGGGTAGTTCTGAGGTTCCCTCCAGCTCCCTGGAAGGTTTCTGAAGGCTCACTCAGAGCCCTGGTGGTGGCTGGGCAAGGGGAGGTTTGGAATTCTGGCCTCTGCTCCTCCACAGACACCCCAGCAGTGCCAACATCTTCCCAAGCTGCCAACCTGCTCAGCTGGAGTGGGAAAATGGGGCATTCAGGGCTGTAGGACATGTCCAAGCCAATGCAGGTGGTCTGTGGTAGAGCTTGGCCCCCAATAACACCCTGGACACCTTTTTTAAAAATCAGGTGTAAAGAAAAGATGAAATATTTAGTCTAAAACAGTTCCTACTCTCCCACTGCTGCTAAAATGCCTTTTCACCCATAGAATCACAGAATTGTTAAAGTTGGAAAAGACCTTTAAGATCACCAAGTCAATGCAGCACCACCACCATGTTCACCACTAATTGTCCATGTTCTGATAGTTTGAGTGAAGAAATGGGTCAATCAAAATTAAAATTCTTCATGATACTGATGTTTTTTCCCCCAGAAGTTCTGTGATAGGTGGGAACTCAAAAAGGATTTCACCAAATATCAAAACTCAGCAATTTTCAAATATTCCAAACGAGCAGCAAGATCCTATAGAGGATTTTTCTGCAAAATTGCCATTTTTGAACATGGATTAAATATTTTTACAGAAATTTTGTTCTCTGAGAACTTTGAAATTCTGCTATGAACTGAAAAGGGGAAAAAAAAATGTTTGAGAGAAGGAACTTGCCCCTTGAGCACAGCTCTGTCCAAACCAACAAAAGGAAGCTTGTGTTGGCATCTCAATTCCAACTCAGGAATTCCTGACTCTTAAGCCTGTTTATACAGGGCTCCACCACAGCCCAATTTGCACTTCATTGGAGTTTTCTTTCCCCTCCACGTTTATGGTGCTGCTGGACGGGTGGATTACACACTCTGTCTGCACACACTTCTCCGATTGTATCCAAAGGCTTTTTGCATGCCATAATTACAGGGAAGTGTCTTCATTTGGAGGCAGCTGGATGTTTTGGAGTCGTTTTGCATTGTGTTTCAGCTCTAAAAGTTTCATGGCCTAATTCTCCCAAGCTTTTGGGGGTTGCTGGTTCCTGGTGAGCTCACTGGGAGCAGTCAGCACTCCCTGGGAGCTCGGTGACATCCAGGCCAGGCAGGATGGATGTTTAACCCCAGTCATTCACGGGGATGTCAGGGTGTTCCAGGGTAGGAGCACAGGATTTTATGGCTCTGGGATTTGCGTCTTGATCCTATTTGCTCTCAGCTACTTTGGAAACCGCAGTTTCAACGTCCATTAGAGCTGGTGTAAAGCACGGAATGGTTTGGGGCTCTTCCCGTGGAAACACAGCCCCTTGTTAGTGCAGCTGAGCTGGAGATTTGGCACCGGGCTGGGAATTTGTAAATCAGTCGATCTCACCTGGGCATAGCCAAAGAGGGCTTGGAGCTTCGTGCCAAAGCTCAGCTGCTAAAATGCAATGGAGCTTTCCCTTCCCTTCCCTTCCCTTCCCTTCCCTTCCCTTCCCTTCCCTTCCCTTCCCTTCCCTTCCCTTCCCTTCCCTTCCCTTCCCTTCCCCATTTTAACCCGCATTTCCTTTCACATTTATCTGTGTTCCTTGGATGTTTTTCCGGCTCTTTGGCAGCCAAATCCCCTCTCCCGGGTCCGGGAGCCCAGGTTCCCTTGCCCCACCCTGCCCTTGGGTGTCAGTTTGACCTCAGCCATCCCAGATTCCCCCGGAGCGCCGGAAGCCGCCGGAGTTCCCGGCCAGGGCCGCTCGATCAGGTCGGTTCCCGGCGTGTTTACCCTGGTGGGGTATCCAGGGTGATGCAAAGTTGAGGTACTTGACCTCCCCGAATGCCCGCTGACCTGGAGCTAATCTGAGGTAGAGCACAGCAGCGATTTAATGACTTGTTCCACCACACCTCGGCTGGAGGGGGAATTAAGGAGCTGCCGGGAGCGCTGGGGGGCCGGAGCATCCCGGGATCTGCCCCTGCTCCAGAGGGGCTCAGTTTGGAAAACTGTGGGTACCTGTTTCCTTAATGCCTGTGTACTCCTCACCTGCTTGTGGGATAGAAACCTGTCCTTGTCTGCCAAACCTAAGGGGATTATGCGCAGAAGTGACAGAAAACCTTAAAATATAAATAACAGTTGTGGTGAAAACCCTGCATCGAACTTCCAAAACATCTGAGAGTTTTGGCCATTATTTTCAATAATGTAATATTTATTCATTCTCCTGTTTATTATCAGAACAACGGCAATATTAATCTCTATTATTTTATAACATTTTTAGTTGCAACTCAACTCAATTTTGTTTCTATTCTTTTTTTTTTTTTTTCCTTAGCAAATACTGACTGATCCCGAGGTGACGTCCCAGGAGGGCAACATAAAAAAGGTAGGACATGGCTCAGTCTTCTGGGAGTTGTTTTATTCCCTGGCTTGGAAATGCACCCAGACACTTTTCCCTCACTTTTGAACCAAGGTGTTGATGGCAATAACGTTGTAAAAGTTTTCCAATGTTTGCTGTTGCTCTTCTGGATTAAGTGTTGTGTCTCTGTTGGCGTATTTTTCTGTCTTTTTGTGATTCCAGTCATTATGAAAGAGAAAATAATAGTTTGAGGTGTTCCTTGATTCAGCTACAACACAAACAGCTGCCAGGCCAAAGCGAGAAACCTCATTTACCTCTTTTCCAGTAAATGTTGGTCCTTTGTTAAAAGTGCTAAATTTTTGGAGGTCACTTCAGCATGTAAATGTGGCTTATATGAAGGCCAAGGGAAAAGGAATAGGTCTGTGAAAGAATAAAATTCAGCCCATGTGATGTATTAGTGGTGCTTTTCATCACATTGTGGGGCTCGAGCTGTAACAGTGACCAGAGAAAATGTGTTCCACACTCAGCTGCACAAATGTCTCCACTGGAGCTGGGAGGCAGCTTCAGCGTGACATATTTGGGTAGGCAGGCTGCTGTTTGGGTTGGGGTTACCCTCAGAAGCACTAAAATGAGGTTTTGTTCCACGTGGATCTGTTGGTTAACAGCTTTGCTGATTAAAGCGTTACAAGTCGGGTTTGATTAGGCTGGAGCTTGTGTGTCCTCACTGAAATGAGGAGCTGGTTGTGACTCCTTTGATGTGCAATTGTCTTATAAGGGATGTTCACAGTCTTGTTCATGAGGGTTTTGGGAGTGGGAAATCTCTGAGGTTGGACCTTGCCACAGCTGCCATTGCTGCTCATCCTTCAGGCGATGCTGCTTCTCCACTTTTAAAACTGAAAGGAATCCCTCGCTTCCCTCTGCCAAACAGAGTGAAATGCAATCCTTGCCAGGCTCCAGAGTCAGGCTGGGAAAAGGGATTTAGACACGTCTAGTTTGGCCTATTCTATTCTTGCCATGTTAAAAATTAAAAAATCAGGTTTTATTTCCCAGGCTCCCAAGAGGAAGCATCCTCTGAGCATGCTGTGACCTTGCCAGGGACCTGTGGCAACAGGGCTGAACTTTTTACCTTGGGCACCCCCATAACTCATGGGGTGTCTGTCCCTGCCTCTGTGGGATCCTTTTGTCTGGACAGACGTGGTGACAAGGTGGCAGGTTCTCATTATCCTCACGCACTTCCCACGAGGATGGAGGGAATTCTCCGTGGCTCAGCTATTTCTTACTCAGTCTTTAATTACATATCACAAACGAACTCTCCATCCCCACCTCCAGGATCTGCAGTACCCCAAAGAGAGCAGGAGTTGTGTGAAACAGGAAAACACGAGACTGGCAGTGTTATATGTTCAATCCATGGGTTTATATTTAAACTTTGTGCTTTTATTTCAAGGGGGATTGTTACAAAAACTGAAGGTCTTTGAAAAATGCCGTGTCCTTAAATATTTCCCTGTGCAGCAGGTATAAAACTGGACAATTGTGATATTTGACAAGGGGGGAAGGCCTGGCCTTCCACTTGTGTCTTTTAAATGCATTGTAGAAAAGCACTAGTGGGAGTTTATGAGGTGATAAATTTATTGAAGGATGGGCAGTAGGGTTTTACAGCTGGGGTAAAGGAGGTCAGAGCAGTAAGGTAAAGAGTTCAAGTCTAAACTTTATGGCTTGTGAAAAGACTACTGCGAGACAGCTTTTCAGTCAGGAGAAAATGAAAACTAAAGAATGAGAAATCACTCCGGACAATTTTTGTAGGATCTCTCAATTGTTTGGAAGTAGCACTCTGGCATTTGGCTCCAGTGGCACAAAACCCTCTCGGGAGCAGATTTCCTTTTCCAGCCTCTCTAAATCATTCAGTTGTCATATCCCTGAAGACACAATAGTTGAGATTTGACTTCAATTTATTCCTATTCCTTCAGAGATGAGTTGGTGGTGAGAAGGTGACTGAAGACAAATGTAACTGGAGTGGGTGGCCTGATTTAAACTGGGAGGGGAAGAAATCGGAGCTGCAGAGACCATAATTTCAGTGGCTCCTTTGACTGCTGCATCACAGGTTCAGAATTGGGCACTAACAAGGACTAGAAAGAGAAAAAAAATCTGGAATGCAGAGAAAAATCTGTAAAACCAGGAAAAAGCAGGGAAGGGAAGGTGATGGCTGAGGGGTGTATGGAGATGTGCAGGAAAATGACCCCAGAACTGTCTCTGCTCCTAAGCTCCCAGGAAAAAACCACTCTTTTACATAACTTTAATGAACTGAAAGGCAGGGAAAAGTCTGAAGATGCAGCACAGCAGAGCCTGCTTTGTAGTGGAATAAAACAGGCTCTTTTTTGGCTTGGAGCACAAAGAAGTATTTCCCACTGTATCCAGTATTTTTCAGTTCATGTTACTGTTATTTCTGCTGGGACTGTTGTGCTGCTAACATCACAAAGCTGATTTTGTTGTTAGTGGTTGTCTGACAGGAATAATTCATTATCCTTAAAGGACCCATATCCAGGATAATTTTCTATATCTGTGCTGCTCCATGGATTGAAATGTGGTCTATGCCTAACGAGCTTTCCTTGTATCACCTTTGCTTGCTGATATTTTGTTTAACTTGGACAAATACACATGAGCTCCTCATCCTGTTTTTTAATTTTAAATCACCAGTGGTGGAAGCAATGTTAAAACAGGAAAGTCACTTATTTTAGTTATTTTAGTGACCTGAAAGCGGACACTAAGAGATAAAAATACGAGTAATACCTGTGGGTTTGTTGTCCCCTGCTCCTAAATGTCTTTTTCCCAGCCCATGTCCCTACACTGTTTATTTTGCTTAGAGAGCAGCTCAGTGTCCTCTCCCTCTGAATTTCCCAAGCTTCTCCACTGCATTTAATAAATCGAACAAACACCTTGTTGTCATTGTCACCGTCCTGTTGTCATTTTGCTTTAACTTTGAGCTGAAAGATTTCCACTTCCTCCAGCAGGAAGCAAGGCCTGTGCCCATTACACACCACCTTCTTTTTTTTTCCCCAAGTAGATGATTTTTTGTCCCCTCCAAGGGTCACTTTGGATGAGGGTTCCAGAATGCTGGGGAAGGATTCTCTGTGTGTGCCGAGCTCCCAGCCAACCTCCCCAAGCTGGGCTGTTTTTCTGACCGTGGTGACAAGGGACCTCAGGGACTTCTCTCTTCAGTAGACTCTCTATTTAGTTTCTGTTTACTTAGAGGGAATAGCCTGAGGGGCTACTGGAGAGAAAACATCTGTGGGAGATAATCTATAGAGTTATCTATCTATCACTCTTGTCGACCCTGTCTCCCCTGAGAGCAAGCTGAGAGACTTGTAATAAAAAGGCATCGCTGAAGAGGCTTTAGGGACAAATAAAGAGACATGTTAAGGGCCAGCTGAAAAAGGATAGAAGACATTATTAAAGCTCAATAGCCGTCTTATCAAAATCCAATAGGATAGGCATTTGGCAAAAGGCTTTAAATTTATTCTTTGACTTTCTGGAGAGCTTGAATTTATCCATTAACAAGAATGTGCTGCACAGGGAGCGGGAGATGCTATCGGCTTCAAAAGGGTTGGATTCAATCTGGTATTGTGCAAAACACAACAAAAACTGAAGACAAAACCAATTTTCCCCCCTCCTCTGGCTGGCCTCATTCCTACATTGCCAAATATTAGAAGCTGTAAATATAATGCTGATGAGGCTGTGGAGTAAAAGCAATTCAAGCAGCACGATTATTCCGTGCTCGCAAATCACGCAGATTTATTTTTAAGAATAAAGTGAATTTCAGGAAACTGGCCGTGATTGGAAATTTTGGCCTTTTAAAAAAGCATCAAGTAGCAAACAAGAAACCCAGGTACGAGGAAAGCTTTCAGTTTTAAAGCAAAAGCAAAACCCCAACGAGCGTTTTGCTGCTGCAGATGCGAAGCGGGATGGGGCCATAAATCTCCCCGGGTTTATTATTATATCCAAAACGCTACAGGTCACAGGAACCATCTGATACTTTCAGGAGCACATTGTTCGCGCGGGGATGATTGATTGATAATTATGATAATTTGCGAAATGATTATTTGGGTATTATGGCCGCGGCCCGTCCCGCCGGGTCGCTGTGAAGACATTTTCTATATCACGGGGCCGTCAGGAATGGCCTCTGGCAAGGAGGGATGTGGAGAGGTCTGGCCGGGCTCTCCCGGCGGGATCTGTGGGGCTGATGAATGATGACCCAGAGGAGTAAGAAATCAGACTTCAATAAGCAGTCAGGAAGGTAGTTAGGGGAAGAGCAAGGGAACTGTTCACTGTCTTTTGTGCAGCAATTACCGGGCAGGCCGAACCCCCCCTCAGGCCTGAGCATGGGCTTGGCAGCACATTGTGCACCCTGAGAGAGCAAATTGCAGATTTGAACCTGGTCTTTGCAGCACCAATTGCAGATTTGGGCCCAGCCTTGCTCCGAGCTGCTGCCTTTGCAGCACCAATTGCAGATTTGAGCCTGGCCTGCTGTCTTTGCAGCACAAATTGCAGATTTGAACCTGGTCTTTGCTGCACGAATTGCAGATTTGAGCCTGGCCTGCTGCCTTTGCAGCACAAATTGCAGATTTGAGCCGGGCCTGCTCCTGTCTGCTGCCTTTGCAGCACAAATTGCACACACATTTCTGTGCTTAACAGGGATATATTTATCCCCAGTTCGTGGGTCCTAAAACTCTCGGTAAAGATTTAAGCCCACAGGTTTCAGTGAGTTTTCTTCATTTTTCTGTGTGTTGAAGAATCACCCCCTCTGGTTTGTGCACAGTTCTCATCCTGACTGAGAATTTACACAGAACTAGGGGTTAAAGATGCTCCACAACCCCGTGGGAGGGGAGAACCATCCCAGATTTGGGAGCTAAAGCCCCGTTTCTCCAGGGCTGCTGCTTCACAGTTACTATTTCAGAAAGAGCTTTAATTTGCTTGTTTTATAGGTTGTATCTTTATGAAATAAAGGTATATTTAGCGGCCACAAACAGAGGCAGCTTTGAGTTGATTTTTATAATCTTTTCCTGAATAGACTTGCGTCATTCCAATAAGCCCTGGACAAAAGAGTGGACAGTTGTCTGAGAGTCTTTTTTATAACATTTCTCTCTTTCTATTGTTAGAGAGCTGCTAATAAAAGAACCAGGAGTCCATTAATTCAGTGAATGAACATATAGTAAAGTCAGTTCCCTCTTGAGAACAATAATGTTGCGGTCAGCTTAGGTTTCCATGGAAACTAAGTACTTCTAAGAAGTTTGCATCCTTGATTTTGCTGAAATGAAGCATGTAAAGTAAAAAAAAAAGGTGTAAGGCTGGCATGGAAAAGTCGGCAAAGAAAGTGATGGTTAAATTATTTTGCAGCAATAACATCGTATGTTGAATTACTGTGATACAGATGTTTGGGCTGGGTTGTTTAGTGAGTGTGGGTATGAGAAATGGCTGTGAAGAGATCTCGGGGGGTTTTGAGCCCATAAATCAGGCTAAGTTAAGAGGACTTGCAGTGGTTAAGTTTGCTCTCTCCATATCTGCAGAACGCTGAGGCAGCCCCAGGCACACGCATGGCACAAGGTGGCTGTCCCAGGGCTCCCACAACTGCAGGCTATGAAGGGGTTAATGCCATTTCCCATTTCTCTGTGGCAAATAATTTGGATTTTGGGTACGGTGTGAACACCTCCCGCAGTTCTAAATAAGATCTTTTTGTGAGTTAAGTTGGTTCTTCTCCTCCTCCCTCCGGTGCAAACCCTGGAGCTGTGATGTCGAGCTGTTCTCCAGCGTTGATTTATAACCTGTGCCTGATTTCCCTGCATTGCTGGGGCTGAGGAGGTGTCCAAAATGTGCTGCCGAGCTGCTCACACACACGGCTCAGGTGACACACGGCTGCAGTGAGCAGCATCCCCTCAGATAAAAGTGTCCCTGAACTCCAGGCAGATTTAGGAGAGGTCACCTTGTCGTCTTGATGCATCTTAAGCACGGACAGACAGACTTTGGGCTGGGTTTGAGTTAGAAACGCATTTCTGTGGAGGTGAGAAGGCAGGTGGCTGATCCCTTGGCAAAATAAATGATTTAGGATCCTTTGAGGGTGGGGAGACCCTGGCACAGGGTGCCCAGAGCAGCTGTGGCTGCCCTGGATCCCTGGAAATGTCCAAGGCCAGGCTGGACAGGGCTTGGAGCCACCTGGGACATTGGAAGATGTCCCTGCCATGGCAGGGAGTGGAACAAAATAATCTTTAAGGTCCAACTCAAACAATTCCATGGTTCTGTGATCAGGGCTCAAAGGAGACACACTTAGACATTTTGGCTGAGTAATCAATTATGCTAATAACACATGCAAAGTCAAGATCATAAATTTTTTATAACCAAGAGTTTCCTAAATAATGTGAAACCCTCACGTGCTGATCCCTGCTGCCTTTGCTTGGGGTTTGTGGGAATGCTCACAAACACATTTAACAATTTAACACAAATTAACAGTTTCAACACAAATTAAGAGTTTGAACGCAAATTAACTGTTTTAACACTTCTCTCCCAATCCTCCTTTTCTCTCTGTGTCTACAAAATTCATTTCAGTGCTCCCCTGTTAAAATCCACAAGCACTATCATACACGAAATGCCAATACTCGACATCGGTGTTTATCCGCTCACATCCAACATGTTTTTAATTGTTTGCATCAGGAGCACAGGCTCCTTTCCCCTGCTAACCAAAGCGAGGGGCTGGCATTTCCATCCCGCCAGTGAAACAATATTCTGGATGATTAGGAGGCATTACAGCCCCGGCTCAGTTTGAAAATGCCAGAATGCCCCAGAGATCCCCATGAATCTGCTGCCAGCCGGCCCCTGTCAGAGCTGAAGGCAGCACTGTCTGGAGCCCAAAATCAACTTCAGGAAGGTCATGTGAAAGAAAATCCTCAGTCATCAGGAAGCCCTTGGCCCCGTGGCCTTTCTGACATTTTCTGACAAACCTTAAATCACCAGAGTAGACAAAACATCACAAATTTTGGAATGATAGCCTGTGGGATTTCGGGGCTGTGTGGTAACTTGGAAGGTAACACACACACACACACAGAGCCCCCTCCCCTCCCTCTGCTCTGCAATTCCTCCTCGGATGCTGAGCTCAGCCATGAGGGTTTTGCTGGAATCAGCTCCTGGAATCAGCTCTGGATTCAGAAACACCTCTGGGGTGGGGTGGGAGCTGAGACAGCAGTAGAGGAAGGAGCTGCCCTGTGCCAGCTCCAGATTTTTATGTGGAGCAGGGAATATTCTCAGTGTGAGAGGAGGGATCACTCCCAGGACAGGCTCCTGTTCCACTGGGGAATCTGGAATTGGGTTTTGTTGTGTTTTTTATTATTTATTTATCCATGCCTTAGAGAAGCCAGACGGTTCCATGAATGTCACCTGGGATCCTGAGGGCTGTGCAGGATTGGTTAATCCCATTGGATTAATCCCATTCCCATTCCCAATGGATCCTATCGGGTTAATCTCCCACTGGAAGGAGAATTTCGGTCAAGTGGGAGCCTCTTGGAGCTCCCTGGATAAACAGGAAAACCTGGACAGCAGCTGGGGAGGGAGGAAATGGGAGTGTGGGTGAGAGTAACCACCAGAGTGACTTGAAGTTGTGTCCAGCCTCAATGGTGCTGCTGAAAAATGAAAGCCAGAACCAAAGAACTGGGTGCCAGCAAACAATAATTAAATATAAATATCCATAACATAAAAAAACAACAAAAAAAAACTTTTTGGTTTGTTTTTTTTTTCCCCATATTTTGTTCTAGAAATAAATCAAGGTTCTGCAGAGCAGTGAAGGTGGGACTGTTGTCCCACAGGTGTTGCAGGACCACAATATATTTTGATGTATTTTGATTTTAGATTCTACAAGATTTCTATGAGATGATAAAATACATGTTCTGGAAAAAAAAACCCCAACAACCCAACCAAATTTATTTTTCACAGGACAGTTTGGGGAGAAAAAAAGTAAGTCAGCTCCTCTGTGATGTTCAGTGGTGCCTTCCCTCTGGAAATTTCAGCAATGTTCTGTAACATGTATATAAATATATATTAAAAATATAGATATATGAATAATAGTAACAGCAGGAGAAGTCTAAATTAAGTGCTTAAATCCTTTCTTGGCTAACCCAAGCAATTCAATTTTTTATTACTTTTTTCCCCTCCTTATTTTAGACTGTAACGCAGAATATAGACCAGAAATACCAAAAGCTGTGGAATAGATTAGAAACTAATTTATAAACTTCAGAGGAAGTTTTCCTCCTGCTTAATGTGACTTTATAAATAACTGAAATAAAGAAATCTTCTGTCATCTGGAGGCATCCCCTCTCCTAATCTGCCGGAGTTAGCTGATTATTTTAGGGATTTGTTGCCATGAATTCTGGCCTTGGGGAGGGGAGGTGAATTTGCTACCCAGCATTTTTCCAGCTCATTAATAACTGCTGCAGAGATAGTTCTGAACTGCTGCTGTCAGGACATCTTAGCCCCTGCTTGGTGCAATAATTCCTTCTGTTCCAGAAGAATAAATTGCAGCTCCTAAAGGAACTGCTTCTCTGAGTTTCCATTGGAATTTCAGTCTTAAGCTTCAGCTCGTCTGCCCCAGAATGTTGGTTCTCCCTCACAGAAAGTCTGGGAAAACTCTGGAAATTTGTATCAGTGCTGCTGCCCCAAGGTAGTTTTTAGGACAGTGTTAAATTCTTCTTTCCTGAAATACTCAGTTTAAAAATGAGTCAAGAGGAATATTCATTTTTTCAGTGTTTGCCCTTCCAATTATTTATATTTATATGTAAAACCAGGAAAGTCTTGACTTTCATTGTTCATCTCTTCCCTTAATCCCTGGTTCAGTTTTTTCCCTCTTTCTGTAGTGCTGCCCAGAAATAAGCTGGATTTTCTCCTGGTTATTTTGGCAAACCCAAGCAGTCTCTTGCTCAGCTCCTGCTGCCATGAAATGGAGATTAATCACTTTCCTTGTCACGGGAATTTTAAAAAAGGTGAATCCTGGAAAACTTCTGTGCTGGGGCCGGGGTTGCCATGTGAATCCATCCACAGGAAAACACCCTCAGCTGGACACTCAGCTCTGTCTGGGCTTGGGATGCCCCTTACACTGACCTCATTCCTTTTTCTGGCTGGGTGTCTCTTTTCCCCCTAAATTCCTGTTGGGAACAGAGGAATCCTGGAGGGTTATTTTCCTGGTTTCCTGCAATGCCAGGCAGGAAGGATGTGCAATTTTTCCTAAGGAGGTTGTGCTGTCCCTGAGTAAGATCCTTCCCCTCAGGCTCTGTGTCTGCTGATGACTCGAACATGTCCTCCGAGTTCCAACAGCAATTTATTCCTGGCAGTTTGTATTTGCCAGTCCTTTTGCCAGTAAAAACTTGGGGTTGGAATCGTGTCCCACCCTCCATTCCAGGTCTGCTGCTCACCATATGCTCCTTTGCTCTGATGGCCTTTCCTGCAGACCCCAGAGCATCCCCTGCTAAAAACGGGTACAAACTGGGCACTCCTGTGATGCCTTGGGAAGGGTGACCTGGAACAGAAACTGGGCAGAGCTGGAGAATAAAGTAGAGATTTATTGAAAGGCCTTTAGGGGACACCTTGGGCAGGACAGGGCCTGACCAGGGCTACAACCAAGGTGGACCCAAAATGGTCACAAAATGGGCCCAAAATGGGCACAAAATGGGCCCAAAATGGGCCCAAAATGGACACAAAATGGGTTCAAAATGGACTCAAAGTGGGCACAAAATGGACCTAAATGGGCACAAAATGGGCACAAAATGGCTGACCGGTCACGAGGTCTCACATTTTATAAGTTTTGCTCCATTTGCACATTGGGGTTGAATTGTCCAATCCAGCTCCAGGCTGTGAGGTCCCATCCTTCTTGTTCCTCCCTCCAGCCACCCTTGTTTGTGCTGTTGGGCTGAAAGTTGTCCTTGGTGTGCAGCAGGACAAGGATTTGTTTTGTTCACTGCTGTGTGCAGAGAGCTGAGTGACACTGACTGTGAGCTCAGAACTGCACCCCTGGGCACCACAGAACCTGAAATACATGAAAGATAAAACTTAAGGCATCACCTGGAGTAGGAAATGTGGGATTTAAATCACGCTCTTTTTCCAAGGCATTGCTATATCAGAGGTGTTGAACCATCCAGCAAATCCCATCCTCATCCAGGAGCTGGGTTGGCTTTAGGCAAAGCTCTTCACTTCATGTCCAACTGCTGTTCACACAGCCTAATGATCCATTTTGCTATTTAAAGTATTTAATTCCAAGGAAAAAACACATAATGGTCAGTTGTGGACATTTTAATTATTATTATCCTGATAGCACGATTGTCTCAGAGTAATGAAGTCAGAAAAAATGAGATTTATTATTTAATCCTGGTGTATGTCCACATTACTGCCGGCCCAGAGCAAGGCTTTAACCATTTGCAGCGTGAATATTTGTGTTCTGGTGACTTCAAAGTGTTACAGAGCAGAATAGCCATGAAAGCAGAATATTCTGAGACAATTTTAAATAGTCCTTTTTGCTCCATGATAGGAGCAAGCGAGCAGCTGATGGATGTCAGGGTTTGCAGCCATATTTGCTTTGGAAACTCACTCTGAAGTTTGGATGCATCTGAAATCCATCAGAACCCCTTTGGTCTGAAAAACATCCATGAAAACCTTGCACATGGCTTTATTTTTTTTTTCTTTCATAGATTTCTTCTAATTCCTCAAACTAACTGGGCTGGAAATACCCAAGGAATAGATTTTCTTGTTGCATTTTCTCTGTTCTGTTTGTAATGCCAGGGAAAGCCTGGAAAGTCTTGGAAGCTTATGCACATAAATGATGAGAAAAGAAATGAATGGAGTTTTGCTTTTTCTCTGAAAGTTCAGAAATCCTTTAGAGCTGGACAAGGCTTTGAGTGTGTTTTGTTTCTTGCAGAGGAGTAGAATTCAAGAAAAATGACCTTTTTAAATGTATCTCCATGGATTGGGTCTCTACAAAGCACAACCACAAACTGATTGGCATAATGAGCAGATTTTAGGCTCTGAAGAGGGAGAGGGGATTTTCCAGCTACATTTCTCAGCTCTGTGGTTAAATTAATATTTAGTGTCAGTCAGAAAACCTGCTGGACTCTCTTTGGGAAGGACAGAAACTCTACTGATCTCACTGACCTCCTTTATCCCTGCTCTTCCCTCATCTTGTGCTTTTTGTGCTCTTTTTCTGTGATGCTTAAAGATGTCAAACTCTGATTTATAAAGCCATATGTTTGGTGTCTCTCTCTCTCACATTTGAAAATAACCAAGCCTCTCTCTCTGTATTTACACAGCCAGGATTTACCTTTGCAGTAGCCCCATTTCCCTCCCAGGTTGTTTTCACTCTCAGAAAATAGCTCACCTGTGCTTTCTGTGCTTGCACAGGGCTCCCCCCCTTTCATGCTAACACAGCATGTCAAATATTCGTTTGCTTTTTCTTTGAATATCAATGAATAACCACTTCCTTTAAAAAAAAAAGAAGAAGAAGAAGAAGAAAAAAGCTGTCGAGCATCTCAGTTCACAGGTCTGCTGTTGTGTAACTGCAAAGCCAGCGTGGTGGCAGAGGGAAACCCTCTTTCAGAGGCACAGAAATAATTTAAATAAATGAATTCGATCTGATTTCGGGCTTGCACAGGAAGATTTCTCTAAGATTAGCAGATGTCAGGCTGTAAAAGAAGCAGCTGAAATTCCCAGTCTGCTTTAAGGGGCGCTCCTCTGTGCCACGCACCCGGCAGAACGGGGGCAGGGGGAAGCAGCCCTGGAGCAGGAAAGGTTTGGGGTTGGATGCTGAGAAAAACGAGCCCCTGGAATAGCTGAGTACCTGAGCGAGCTCTCTGGGGAGGAGATAAAATCCCTGCCCCTGCAGGCTCTTAAGAGGCTCAGACAAATACTGCCAGGCCGGCCTGGATCTCCACAATCCCGCATGGGAATGAGGGGGAGCCGGGATCATTTCCCCAGCTCCCTCCCGGCCGCACGGGTTTTCACGGAGCTCGTAGGTTTATCTTGTTAATCGCTGTCACAGGCGGTGAGGGAGGCAGGAGCCTGACTGTCCTTTCATTCCGCACGAGCTGGGGGCACTGAAAGCTTTTCTTCTCGTTTTAGGCTCTTTTTTCCTCCCTTTAATGGTGCCTGGGAAGTGTCGTGCTCTTTGTGTTCAGTTTTCCTTATCAGCCGAGCGTTTTTCTCCATTTTCAAGTGGATTTGGTGCTCAGGAGAGGTGGCAGGTGGGGAGTGAGGTGATCTGTGGGGCTGAAAGTCCTGAAGTCCCACGTAGCTGAGTTATCTAGCATGGAAAGCAGTTGATCCAGATTCTAAAATGTGTGATTATACACATAACAGAAAAGCAGAGGAAAAGGAAGGAAAGGAAGGAAAGGAAAGAAAAGGAGAAAGGGAGAAAGAGAGAGAGAGAAAGAGAGAAAGAAAGTGAGAGAAACAGAGAGAGAATGAAAGAGAGAGAGAAACAGATAGAGAAAGAGAAAAAGAGAGAAAGAGAAGGAGAAAGAGAAAAAGAAGAAAGAGCAGAGAGAGAAACAAAGAGGAGAGAAGGAGAGAAAAAGAAAGAAAGAGAAAAAGAAAGAAAGAAAGAAAGAAAGAAAGAAAGAAAGAAAGAAGAGAGAAAAAGAGAGAAAGAGAAAGAAAGAAAGAGGCGAGAAAGAGAGGAGAAAGAAAGAAAGGGAAAGAGAAATAAAGAGAAAGAGAGAAAGAAAGAAAGAGAGAAAGAGGAGAGAAGAGAAGAAAGAAAAGAAAAGAAAAGAAAAAAGAAAAGAAAAGAGAAAAGAAAAGAAAAGAAAAGAAAAGAAAAGAAAAGAAAAGAAAAGAAAAGAAAAGAAAAGAAAAAAGAAAAGAAAAGAAAAGAAAAGAAAGAGAAAAGGAAAGAAAGAAAAGAAAGAGTAGAAGTTTGTAGTTGTAACTATAAGCCAGAGTTCTGAATTAATATATGAAGTTAAACCAAGAGTGATAGAATATGGAATAACAGCTGCAAGTGAATGCTGGAATGCTCAGTGCTTTTATAAAGAAGATTTAAGGTGTCGAAGCATTTTTCTGTTCCAACATGGCAGCTCTTTGTCCTTGTGGCTGACATTGCTGAGTTTCTATGTATCGTTGCGCTGGGTGGAAACATCCTTTAACTGCCAGACAGCACTTACCGATAAGCCACCAATTAATAATGTTGATTTGAAAAGCCCGAGAATAGGTGAGAAAGCAAAGTCCTTTGGTAAGTCATATTTGCACAGTATTAAGAGTCCCCTTTTACCTGGGCCAGCAAACACGGCGTCGGGAGCTCCGTGCCATTGAAAAGCTGAGAGAGTCTGATGATATGTGCAACTGATAATTGCCACTCCTCGCTGCTCAGCACCCACTTCTGGTGCCTTTTGTACATACATACCTTTGCAGCAGGCAGCTCTGGCAGATGTGGTTCTCTTTCCTCAGCACCCAGAGGGGGATATTTTTGTTGTTGTTTTTTTTTCCTGCTACATCGACCTGTTTTATCAAAGAAGTAAATGTCTGAGAGGAATCAGCGTTTCTTCTGGTGGCCCTCGAATTGAAGGCTTTGCGTTGGGTCTGGGTGTGCAAACACCCCCCTGTGTTTGCTCAGCTGATGCCACAGTCGTCCCTCAGCGCCGGTGGGGCAAGGCCAGCGCTGGTGCTGATGGAACAAAAAGTGATTAAACGCGGTGGCAAACCGAAATCAGCTCACAGAGGGAATCACAGATGATTCCACACAGCCACCTGTGGGCTTTGGTGTGGGTAGAAAAGATCTCAGCATGCACGCAGGGCCAGAGTTCTGAGCTCTCGAATCATGACATCCCCTAAACTCTCTTTTATTATAAGAACAAACTGCAAAAAAGTCAAAAAGCTAATCCAGCCAGGCCCAGGCAGGTGGGACCATGGGAGGTGTGAGGTGGGGACACATCTTGAGCAGAGCAGTTGTCGGCAGCCGGGCGCAGAACACACTCCATCATCTCTATCTTTGTATGTTCCTGTGCTCTTAAAAAGGCATAGAAATGGAATTAATTAGAAGTAGATGAAGCTGTTTGATTAAAGGGCTTATTTGTTGCCCGGCCGTATGTGGAGGTATAGAAATGCAATTAGTTAGAGAGTGCCATTAGCAGTGTCAGGGACCAGAAGTAATAGAGCTTAACCCTCCCGGGAGGCTGCTGGGGCTGGGATCCCGTGCTGCAGGGCCGGGGTTACACCACAACTGTTTTTCCCTCTTAACTCTTTCCGTGGAGAGCTTCCCAGCAAGAGCCAGCCTGTTCAAACACACACAGAGCCAGCTCTGCCCTCCCTGCAATCAGCAGCCTGCAAAACGAGAAGTTCCACAAAGCCTCGCTTTTAAAATATGCAAACGACATCAATTTGTCAGCTTTCAGAAATCCCTTGAGAGCATGGCCGGAGTGTGATCCTGCTGCAGCATCTGTTCGTGTAGCAGTGACCAGCAGGGTTTTGGGGTGAGGGTGGTGATAAAACACAGAGGATTGAACAGGAGCCTTTCCCAAAGGACACATCCAGGAGCTGCACGGGGCTGCTGCAGTTTCACTTTATCAGTGCCTAAGTTCACTCGGGTGGCATCAGAATTGATCTGCCTGCTGGTCAGGGTGCACTTTGGACACCTCTGGAATCTCTTTCAATGAGTTTTGTGTGGTCTTGTTGCTGTTACTCCTTGAGATCTGCTGGGTGTGAGAGGGAAATGTTGGCTGAGTCATGACTGTTGAGGTTTCAGTCTTCCTGCCCAGCGCTTTTTCTGCTCTTTCATGGAAGGGGTTTTGACTGAAGTGCTGGAGTGTGAGTGCTCAGCCCCATGGCCAGCTCAGCAACCTGTCCACAGCCATGGTATCCAGACACTTTATGGGGAGAAACATCCATGTATGGGATGCCCTTGGGTGAGAAAATGCTCCCCAGCATCAGCCAAGGTTGGGACAAACCCACTCTAAACCACCCTAAATGTGTCTGATGTATCTGTCCTTTCCCTTGAGAAAGTGCCGCTCTCCAGATGAAAAGAAATGCACTTCATATTTCAGCTGATAATGAGAAGTTAATAAAATCGGGATTTTGTGCAATGCAGGACCTCTGACATCTTAATCTTTATTAAAGAGACTTAAACTACCAGGAACTGCTGGTGCTGACTGGCACAGCCAGACTCGAGAAACACCAGGAGAGACTGGTCAAATGAACTGTTAAACAACTCTTCCTAATCCATCAGGAAGAAACAATAAGTGCTGGAAACATCTATTTACCATGCATCAATCACGCTTACCTAAGCAATTTCTAAGTAATTATACTTCTGTTATATAGTTCCTGAGATGACTGGTCTGAATGAGACGTTGGCTTTATTAAAACAAACAAAAAAAATCACTTTACTTGACATATCGAATGTTGTTTCACATTCTGTCACAGTAGTAATTTTTCTGGACATGATTTCTGCTAATTGTTGTGTTAAAATCCTATCTGGAATTCAAATAGCTTCTTTTCCTTTTAAAAACTTGACAAAAGGAAGGGTTTAAAATCTTTTAAGTGGTAGAGATTTTGTCTGTTGAGTTCTGTGTAGTCAGTAAAAAAGGTATTGGGACCAGCTTGCCGAGATGTGACCCATGGGAAGGGAATATTGGGGACAGACTAAAACTGATCTTTGCTGCAGTGAAAGCTGAGTGCTTTTTTCCTTATTTATTCATATTTCTGCCTGCTTTTATCCAAAGCCATCCCTGCAGGAGCAGGCAAAGATAACAGGCTCTGGTGGTCTCCAGGACACACCAAGCTGTGAACAACCATCTCGTTCCTATTCCTTAGATTTTGCTTATATTTTTCCTGACCTATAGAACGTTCCAGGCTACTGGATCAATTAATGGAGGGCAGTTTGTCTGTACATTTATACAGCCATGCAAATGCAGCGCCTTGTGTCTTGTTGACCTTTGATGTTTGAACATCACGGAGTTATAAAAACAGATATAAATATATGTGTGTTTTACAGACCCATCATTGTGTGGGGCTTTGAAATGTCGTTTTCTAATCCACTCAGAGGAAGGGGAGGGATGGAGTCTTTGTCAGTATCCAAGCAATTAGGATAATTAAAAAAGAAAGCTTATTGGGTAAACATGCTCTTAGATTGTGACCTCTTAATTAATGGACTACAGGGAGAAATTACAGCGGTGGCAAGATAATTAACACATGCATTTAAAAAGAACTGTTAGACAAGGGTATTATAGGATAGTAAGACACAGATTTGAATCACCGAAGGACTCTGGAGGTGAACAAACACGGTGGAACAAGACAAGATTTGCATGTGTGAGTGCCCCAGTACACAAGAGGGACAGATTAGGATAACTTTGTTATCACACCCAGGCGGCTCCTTTAGTGCCACATTCCCTCAGCCAAGGGCTTTAAGTCCAGGCTGGGTTTTGTGGAGTCTCCTGGGAGCAGAATTCCACCACAGGATGTGTTGCCATTGCTGATAATTCTGAATTTTTGCTGCCCTTGACAGGGACATTGACTCCCATCAGGGAGCTGTTTGTTTTGGGGCACCCTGCACCTGCACTCCTGGTTTTGTGGCTCTCACTAATCCTGACAGCTCCAGTCAGTGTTTTGAAAACCGGATCAGTCATTAATAAATTTAAAAAAATAAATTTAGGAACCAGGTTGTTTCCCTTCTCAGAGCAGAGTTCGGGTCGTGTGTTGGGTTACAGACTCAATCATCACCCCCAGAGTGGAGAGAGCTCCAAACAAGCCAGAATACCCAAAGCAGACATTTTTTGGTTGATTTTGCAACTTTCTGTCACCAAACCTGTCTCATCCTTGGCAGGTACAAAGCAGAGCAGGGTGTGAGGGGGGTTTTCAGGCTCTGGATTTGAACATGAGCACCCAAAGCATTGTGAGCACTGAGATGAGTGATGGTTATCAGCAATGTTATCAATAATTCAGTGTAGGGGTTTTGTGCCTGGCAGGTGAGGAGCTGAGCAGAGCAGCAGCGTCTTCCTCACCTGGGCTCATTTCCCCAGCATCACCTTTGGGGTTTTTTCCATTTTTGAAAGAGAAGGGCACAATTAAAGCTCTGTGATGCCCAGACCTACCTCTGCAATAGGGTTTTTATCTCTGCAGAGTGAATGTTCCTGGGCTGGCTGTCAGATTTCCCTTCTCAGTGCAGGGAAGCAAAGCTCAGACCATCAGAGTCTCTGATGGAGCATCGTGGCTTGCTCAGTGTCTTGGGGGTACAAACACCTAACAGGGATGTCCATGCTCATGGAATTGCCCGTGGATCAGCCTAAATCTTGCCCAAAATGGGGAGGAACACTGGATAGACTATGGGGGTGCTTTGTCTGGGTAGAAACAATCTCAGGGTGCACACAGAGCCAGGGTTCCAGGCTCTCTAATCACAAAATCCCCTAAACTCCCATTTATCAAAAGAACAAACTGCAGAAAAGTAGAAAACCGAAATGATTTGTGTTTAAGGGATCAAACCTCACGCTCCGAACGTGCACACAAGCCAAAGCTGCATGATTAGGTACAGTTTGAGGAACGTGTGATTTGCATAAGTCCCCACTCCCCACAGCATCCCGGGGAACAAAGAGATGCTCTGCCAAGCCAACATTTCAGGGATCCCACCGAGCACTTACCCAAATCCCACCCACTTCTTGGTGAGCCTCAGCACTGCTGCTTTTGTCTGAATATAAATGTCCCTGTTCAGTGCAGTGTTCATCCTACCTGGGACATTAAGAGATGCATGTGGACTAAAAAAATATATTTAAGGAAAAAAAAAAAGCATTATGAATGTTTGATTAGCGACTTGGGCCCCAAATTTTTAACTAATTGAGCACATTAAATGGTATGTCTGTGAAAGACTAATACAAGACACTTTTCAAAGCTTCTTTAATAAAAATTCTATTTGGGATTTGACCATAATGGCTATCCTTGCTTGCCAAAACATGACTTCTTAGCAGGTGACTTTCATCAAGTACATCTGAAATAGTACCTAAATGAATTAGCAATAAAATGGACTTAGGCCGAGCAGTAGGAGCCTCCATTAATCTTGGGTTAATCACTAAAGAGATGCCATTCACTTTTCTTAAGAAGTCACATTTTTCTCCCCTTGCTGGCGACCAGATTTCATAAAGTAACATATTTCTAATGAAAGGGCTCTGCTTGAATTAAAACCCTGAAGGTTTATGCAGATTTTAGTTTTGATTACTGCTGGCATGGGCTCTTAGCAGACTCCGGAAGGTAGGGCCGCAGTGAAAGAGTCCCAGCATGCAGTTCATAATATTCTTTGAAATAAAATAGTGCACTTGTACTTAGTGGCTTTAATCAGCTCTGACTTTTGATAGTCAAACAATAGCTAATTACAGTAACACCTGCCTTCTAAGTCATGTCATGTAGGTTATTGCCAACAAGAGACCTTGTATCTTAGCTGCGTGATTATTATAGAGTCTAAAACCTATCTGTTCAAAAAAGAGGGGGGAGAAGAGTGGAGTTTGGTGGCCATTATCCCTCTTTTTATTGTCTGATGCATTTCTGGCTTTTCTCGTGGCAGTTTGCTGCGTTTGAAAGGCAGAGAGTTGGTGTTTATGGCCGGATTAGAGATGGGAGTCTCGGGGAGAAGGACACGATTTGCAGCTCTCACTTTTCCGTGCACTAACGGGAGATAATGCTGGATGTTTGCAGCCCCAAACCTATCTGAACGCGGCTCGATTTTCAGTGTAGCACAAAATTTGAAATATGTTGTGAGTTGGTTGTATCAGAGGATCTCTGGCGGGCAGCCACGGAGCAGAATTTTATTTCACCGTCATTAAATGCACTGGTACGGGAAGGGGAACAAAGGGCCATTTATTCCAACCTTCATCAATTCTGGAAGGGTTTCATAAAATAAAAAATACCCAGCTAAGAACCCGATTTTGAAATGACAGACCATGTTTCTAGAAAGAAATCCACACTTTTTCCCCAAAAATATCTGCCTTTCCTGTGAGGAATTGAGTCGGACGAGTTTCCCTGTTGGGCAGAAGCCATAAATTATTGTCTCATTGAAGACTCTTTTCTCATTAATTTTGCCAGCAAATAAGGCTTCGTTTTCACAAACTCAGTCAAGTGAATAATATCAGATGTTTGCCAGAGGGTCTCCAAGAGCCCAGCTCCGTGTGCTGATCCTGGAGGATGCTCCCTGCTCCAAAAGGATAACGGGGCAGATTTGGCACCCAGTTCTCCCAGATTTGGGCTCAGACCTGTGTGAGCAGGGAAATAAAAGGGTTTTAATGCTCAGAGCATCCAGAGAAATCCTGGGAGTGTAAAAGGGACCAAATGGAGACGTCCTTGGATCTTGTTTTACAGGGTGTGGTTTATGGGCATGTTTTAGGAAATTGTCTCGGGTGGGTTATGCATGCCCAGGGTTCCACTGTTCTTCCTCCATGATTTTGAAAGAAAATAGATTGAATTCTGGGAAGAGCATGATTCTCAGACAGCTCTGCTCTGACTGACAATAGAATCCCTCAAAATATTTTGGGATTTTGGCAAGATGTGGTGTATCTCTGCCCTGGGTTTTTCACCTGGAATCTTGCATTTCCTGCACCATAACCCATCACATCGAATACTGAGGATGGGCGTAGGGGGGTTAAATTTCCCTTTACAATCACACTGCGTGTTTAAAAATTCATTCCTTCTGGATTATACAAGGAATTTGCGAGGGAACACATTCAGGGTTACCTCAATGAGCAGGGAATTCATGTCACAAGGACGTGTTGTTAGCTCTGCTTCCCAAAACCACTTCCAAGTTCAGCCTTTAATGGGTTGGCTTTTCCCTCTAAGTTATTCTTTCTCACTCCATCATTTGTCACGTTAACCTCAAACTGTGTAGCGAGAAATCTTCTTTATATCAGTTACCATGTTTGCCATATCTGATCAGCGTGATTGATCATGGCCCCAGCCACAGGTTGGTAATAAGCTGTTTTGAGAGAGACACACATTTCCCCCAGGACAAAGCTGGCATGACAGCATTATAAACTGGCCATTTATCAAGCTGCTCCCAGGTGGTCACTGTCGGAGCACGGCTCAGCAGCCTGGGCTTCCAGGGAGCTACGGGGGGATGGACCCGGGGCTGGTGGGCACCATGCTGCAGCTCATGCAGGAGACAGTAACAAATGAGGCCGCGCTGCAGGCGCCACTGGGAGTGCAAATGTCACGCCTGGAGTCGGCCAAGTCCCTCCTCGGAGCGCGGCTCCGGCGGCTGCTCCGGGTGGGAACGCCATGGGACTGCCCCACAGGGAATGCTGGAGGGGTTTACTGTGCCCCAAAGGGATGGGGATCTGCTCCACAGGGAATGCTGGAGGGGTTTACTGTGCCCCAAAGGGATGGGGATCTGCTCCACAGGGAATGCTGTGCCCCAAAAGGAGGGGATGGGGATCTGCTCCACAGGGAATGCTGGAGGGGTTTACTGTGCCCCAAGGGGATGGGGATCTGCTCCGCAGGGAATCTTGTGCCCCCAGGGATGGGGATCTGCTCCACAGGGAATGCTGTGCCCCAAAAGGAGGGGATGGGGATCTGCTCCACAAGGAATGCTGTCTGGTTTTACTGTGCCCCCAGGGGTGGGGATCTGCTCCACAGAGAATGCCCCAAGAGTTTTACTGTGCCCCAAAGGGATGGGGATCTGCTCCACAGGATTCTTGTGGCCCCAGGGGATGGGGATCTGCTCCACGGGGATCTGCTCCACAGAAATTGCTGGAGGGGTTTACTGTGTCCCCAGGGATGGGGATCTGCTCCACAGGGAATGCTGTGCCCCCAAAGGAATGGGGATCTGCTCCACAGGGAATGCTGTGCTCCAAAGGGATGGGGGTCTGCTCCACAGAGAATGCCCCAAGGGTTTTATTGTGCCCCAAAGGAATGGGGATCTGCTCCACAGGGAATGCTGTGCCCCCAGGGGATGGAAATCTGCTCCAAAAGGAATGCTGGGGGGTTTTACTGTGCCCCCAGGTAATCGGGATCTGCTCCACAGGGAATGCTGGGGGGTTTTACTGTGCTCCAAAGGGATGGGGATCTGCTCCACAGGGAATGCTGGAGGGTTTTACTGTGCCCCAAAGGGATGGGGCTCAGTGTTGTCCCAAATACAGACGGAGCGAATCATTTTCATCACAGCTTTGCAGCCCAGGACTTTACAGAGTCTGTATTTGTGTGTTTGTGGGGAGGTTGGAGAGCATCTCCACGAGGAAGGGCTGAGGGAGTGGGAATGCTCAGCGTGGACAAGAGAAGGTTTGGGGTGACCTAAATGTGGCTTTACAGTTCCTGAAGGAGCTGACAGGAAAGATGGAGACAGAGTTTTTACAAGGGCCTGGAGTGACAGGACAAGGGGGAATGGTTTCACAGAGGGGAAGTTCAGGGTGGATATATGGAAATATGGAAAAAATCCTTCCCTGTGAGTGTGGGCAGGCCCTGGCACAGGGTGCCCAGAGAAGCTGTGGCTGCTCCATCCCTGGAAGTGTCCCAGGCCAGGCTGGACAGGGCTTGGAGCCACCTGGGACAGTGGAAGTTGTCTCTGCCCATGTCAGGGGTGGAACAAAATGATCTTTAAGGTCCTTTCTAACCCAAACCAGTGTGTGATTCTATGAAATTCATCTTCTGAAGAACTGAATAAGGTGTTGCAAAACTGTTTTTCTTTTAACCTGCTCTGTGTTGTGTTTCCCCCCACCCTCCTCCCCTTTCCCCTGAATTTTGGTAAAGTGACTTTTATTTTACAGCTTAAGTGTGTAGTTATTCCCAGACTGCACAAACTGCAATTTTTAATCTTAATGATAGATTTAGTGACCACTGAAGTGTAAAATAAACTACTGTGGCCTAATCAATCAAATCTGCATAGTTGAGAGAAAGCACCTGTATGAGGCTTTTATATCAGAATGTCTGTAATGGTAATAGATGTTTATTAGCAACCATAAAGCTGTTTGAATTTAATATCTCTCTAAATAACACCAACAGCATTAAAACAAATCTCTAAAGCAAATGCAACTGCGCCATAAACAGCCCACAATGCAGGGTTTAAAAGCCATTACAAGAATCCTGTGAGATTCATGGGTTGTTCTGTGGCTTAGGACACTCAGCTGGGAGGGAGCAAACGCTGCACGTGTGGGGAGGAGCCCCTGGAATAAAGTATTTGTGGAGGCATAGATTTTGTATTTTGGCACAAAATGTTTGGTTGAATGCAACAGGCGGTGGAGGTTTTGACCGGGGCGGTGTTCACATCTGAAAAATAAATCAAATTTAAAAATAATTTTTTTAAAAAAAATTATTTTTATTTTATTTTAATTTAATTTGATTTTTTTAAAAAAATCCTTTTTTTTAATTTTAAAAATAAATCAAATCCCGTCAGATTCCAGGCCAAGGGCCTCTTCCCGTGCAGTGCTGAGGACTCCGAGGTGGTTTTGAAACACTGAAGAGGCTGCAAACACTCCAAACTTGCTCAAGTGCTCGTCCCTCGTAGGCAGAAGTGAACACAAAGTACCTCCTGAGCAGTTTTTTTAGGTTCCCTTGGCACTCAGATATCTGTGGAAAACAAACGTGTGGTCCTAAGAAAACGGCGTGAAAGTAGAATCATTAACAGACCACTAAGCCCATTATTGCACTTTCAATGATTTAAAAAAATATTCAGGTTTTGTGGATTTAAAACAGTCGAGGTTTTCTTCTGTTTAATCAAGAGTTCTTCTTTAGTCCCTTATTTAGTGGAATGTTAAAAACATCCTTAGGGGTGGTTATAAGCTGGAAAACTCCCAGAGAAGCTGCTTTTAAATCCTGAAAATACAGTTTTCTCCAAGTGTGGCAACTCATGGACTGGGAAGTATTTTAAAACATATCAGCCACTCTGGGAACTTTTCCTGGGCATTTTTATGAGAGGATTGGGGTGAGAGGGAACGGATCCCATGGATCCACAGGCAGGGATTGGCTGCACTGGGTGCCTAAAGATCTTCTCCCAGAGTCTGGACACTGAAACTCCACTCTTAGTTTTGCTGAGAGCAAAAAGTAAACTGGGAACTCTTTGTCCACAGAATGTATTGAATGTACTGAATATATTAAATTAATCTATCCATGGATGCATGGGGCATTTCACACTTGATCTCCCTGCAGCCACATCCCAAGCCCACACCAGAATGAGGGAATCAGGCTGGAAAAACCCTTAACATCAAGTCCAACCCATATTAACCCATAACTAATTAGTGCAAACATTTGTATTGGTGATGAAGCTGCCTAATTGATGCCACCAAACACAACCCTGAGGAGTGTCCTGGTGATGGACACAGCTCTGGTTGTGTTCACACAACTCTGGTTGCAGATTAAGGAAAAGATCAGCTGAGAGTTGTGGCATCGCCTCATTCTCAGCTTTAAACCCCCATCCCATCTTCCAAAATCACAAAATATCCACCTTATAGCAACACAAAGTCACAAAATAATCAGAGTATTTTGCCTGTTTGGGGTCAGCCTGGTTAGGGAGGACGTTGGGGTCAACCTGATCACACTTTCACATTCCACACTTTCACATATATTCCATATCCATGGGATATGGAAGCAGATAAATCACAGTTCTGGGATCCTGACACAGCCTGAGGCTGAGGCCCCCAAGAAATGATTATTTTTTGGGTTACAGTGCTCAGATCAAAGCGTTGGGCAGAGCAGGAATGTTCAGCTGGGGCGTGTGGGGTGGAACAGGGACAGCGTTCCCCAGGTTTGTTCCCAATGTCCAGGGCACCCACAGGGAACATTGGGGTGCTCTGTGCTCTGACACAGCCAGATCAGCCCCCCCTGGGAGATGCCAGATCCCAGGATTGTCCCAAAGAAGTGAGGCCTGAGCAGGGATTTTTCCCAGTAAAGGAGGAGAAAAGCCAAGTGAAACATCAGCCTATTCCTGGGAGGGAGCAGGGAGAGGGCACCTGGTGCTGGAGGAGCATGGAGGAAATCTTCTCTGTTTCTGGGAGGGCCTGGAGTGGCAAAGGGAATCCTCTGGATGGAAATGAAATTTTAGGATGGATTTTTGAGGTGTTAAAAAGCCA
Organism: Acrocephalus arundinaceus; assembly: GCA_021534815.1. NCBI lineage: Eukaryota > Metazoa > Chordata > Aves > Passeriformes > Sylviidae > Acrocephalus > Acrocephalus arundinaceus. The sequence continues at coordinate 4,943,944 of JAJEOU010000287.1, read as the reverse complement.
GGAGAGGCTCTGCAGTGCCCGGTGACCTGCCTGGTGTAGCTGTGGCTGCCAGACACCGAGCTGGCTCTCCAAGGAGTCAGTCAGGGGTCTGTCTGTAATCCCTGGGGGCCAGAACTGTGATGGGGAGGGCTTGGAACACCCCAGCTTTGTGTTTGTGCTGTCCCCAAGCAGGAAACCCCCTGGTTCCGCTGGCAGGGCTGGCACGGGGGCAGCCGCAGACAGTTTGGGGAGGAGGTGACAGACTGAGAGAGAAGCCTATCACCTACCAACCCCCAAAGCAACTGTGAATGATCAAAATGAACGCTACTTATCATTTGTAGGAAGTGCAGGCTTGATCTGTGGCCCGTGGGAGGTGTTAGGAAGAAGAAGCTGCGTGGTTCGATGGCGAGCGATGGAACAGCTTTTCCTCAGCTCTTCGAACGCAGCTAAACACAGACTGCAACAGCAGAATGGTTTCTGCTGTAAGGAATCATTTCTTATTTTGCTATAAATTACAAAACACCACCACCACCCTTCAGAAAAAAAAAGAAAAGTGGCTTGAGCAGGAACAATTGCAGGAGACAGCGCAGGGGCTGCCCCGGAGCGATAACGAGCCCTGAGCTCAGCAGGGAAGCAGAGGGGCAGCAGCCCCCCAGCACCAGGGATTTTCCTTTCCATTTGGGAGAGAAAAAAAATGTAACAGAAGGCCAGAGAGGGTGGGATTGGACTGTAGAGGCCACAGACCAGAAAGAGCACCAGGAATTATTTCAGGGAATTAATTTCAGAATTCATTTTGGGCTGGGGAACCCATCAGAAACTGTTTTGTAGAACCGTTTTTGTTCTGAACCCATCAAAAACTGTTTTGTAGAACCGTTTTTGTTCTGAACCCATCAGAAACTGTTTTGTAGAACCATTTTTGTTCTGAACCCATCAAAAACTCTTTTGTAGAACTGTTTTTGTTCTGAACCCATCAGAAACTGTTTTGTAGAACCATTTTTGTTCTGAACCCATCAAAAACTCTTTTGTAGAACTGTTCTTGTTCTGAACCCATCAGAAACTGTTTTGTAGAACCATTTTTGTTCTGAACCCATCAGAAACTGTTTTGTAGAACCATTTTTGTTCTGAACCCATCAGAAACTGTTTTGTAGAACCATTTTTGTTCTGAACCCATCAAAAACTCTTTTGTAGAACTGTTTTTGTTCTGAAATCAAAACTGTTTTTCATTTTGTTCTGAACCCATCAGAAACTGTTTTGTAGAACCATTTTTGTTCTGAACCCATCAGAAACTGTTTTGTAAAACCATTTTTGTTCTGAACCCATCAGAAACTGTTTTGTAGAACCGTTTTTGTTCTGAACCCATCAGAAACTGTTTTGTAGAACCGTTTTTGTTCTGAACCCATCAGAAACATGTTTTGTGGAACTATTAAACTGCTCCTACGGGAGGTTTAAGTTTTGCCCGTCGTTTCCCACCGCTGTTGGGTTTGTGCCACCTTTGTCCTTGCAGCCACTGGAATTTTCTCTGATCTCTGTTTTTGCTGCAAGTTCACCTTGATCCCTGGGAATGCCCCAGGTGTGATCCCCAACCATGGATCTGTACGTGAGGAGCTTGGGAATCCAACAGCAGCCCTGGCCCTCCTCGTGCTCTCCCCTGTTCCTTTTATGTCTTGCTTCACTCCTGACTTAGGAATTCCTTGAAACAGGCCCTGTTTTTTCTTTGTCATTTGGCTACTTGGCACTTCCCCCAAGGTGCCAATCCCTGATGGATTTTCCTGGGTGCTCTGACAATGCACTCAGGGATGCTGGGGGAGCTTGTCCCCGTTGTTTTGTGTGATGCAGGTGAGGACAGAAACGAGGTGTTCTGGGGCTGGGCAGGGGTTCCAGTGGTGTTTGGGGAAGCCTTTCAGGGTGTGAGCAGCTGGGTGCAAAGCTGCTGTCATGGCCGCTGGTTTTCACACTCCCTGCGGGATGAGGAATGGCTGAGCTGAGCTCAGCAAGTGTTGCAGACTTTTCTTGCACTGAGGGAAATAAAGACAGGAAGAAATGGAGAAACTCCTGCCCAGCCTTGCTTTAGGTGTGGAAAGATAACCCAGCTCTGGTGTGTTGATCCCTGCCTTCTGAGCACAGCTTTAAAAATATTTCCTGCTTTGTACATCTTGTCCAGAACAAGACACCAAAACATGGCCATTTTCAAAGCTCCAATATTAAACTATGGTGCAGGCTCACAGCTCTCCTCTGGAGTGAATTACTCAATGAGAAGAGCAATCATCTTAATTAATTATTCTCTTCTCCCAGCAATTAGTGACAGGGTGAGAGGAAACAGCCTGAAGCTGTGCCAGGGGAAGTTCAGGTTGGACATCAGGAGGAATTTCTCCATGGAAAGGGTGGTCAGGCTTTGGAAGGGGAGGTTTGGAGTCCCCACCCTGGAGGTGTCCATGGAACTCCTGGATGTGGCACTCAGGGCTCTGGTGGTGAGGTGGGGATTGGTCCCAGGTTGGTCTTGGAGGTGTTTTCCATCCTCAGTAATTCTGTGATTCTGTAATCAAAAAGTTACTGCTGGGTTCAGGAAGGGGAGAGTTTCTGAAATTTGCGTAGAAATTTGAGAGAGGCAGCCCATGCTCTCAGGGATTTGGGACGAGTGTGTCCCAGCACAAACTTGTGGGGATGCTTGAGCACCTTCATCATCTCAGTTCAGCAGACCCAAACAGGGGAAACTCAATTCTCCCTCTGAATGGGGAGGACTGGGAGCTCCTCAGCAGTGTGGGGTGCAGCACCTTGTGTAAAGAGCCCGTGCTCCTCAGAGGACCAGGAATTATCCCCAAATTCCCAAGTTTCACATTTGGGAGCAGGACTGTGATGCAGACCCACAGTGTCCCCTTGAAACGCTGGAACTCTCAATCTAAAGGACTTTTCTATGAGTTTTGCTATAAAATAAATGTCCTGTCCAACCACAGCACTCATTGGTCCAAATGAAATAATTTGTCTTTAAAATGCATTATTTCTCCCTCTCCAAGCAGAGCCAAGGGCCTGAGTCTGCCTTCAGGATTAGCAGCCAGTACAATTTCAATTTATAAATGAAGCCCTTTCTGATTTGCAAATAAAAAGCATCTGAAACCACTAACCAACTTGGCTTGAGTTTTTATGCCTATAAAAATGTCTGAACCATTTGTTTTTAGAATTTTCTAACTGGAAAATGTGCTCCTATGAGCAAATATGTCCAAGTTTCAATTGGAAGATGAGAGGAGTTTGATTTTTGGATGAGAGGAGTTAAAAAATCTTCACGTTTGCAAGGAAAGTTGGAGCACTTGGTCATCTAGAAACAGCTGCAGTTTAATTTTAAATAACCACCAAGCCATGTTGCTGCACCTGAACTAGGCACAGGGAGCTAAAGGACTTGTTGTACTTAGATCCAAAAATTCAGGTGCAGAACTGTGGCCCAAGCAGAGCAAGGAGGAGTTTTGCCATGGATTTCAGGGGGATTGGGATTGTTAATCCTGCATCTGTCCCGAGGGGAAGCGTTTGCACAAGCACACACTGTGCTGACAAAACCACCACGGGCCGGGGCGTTCCTCCCACATTTCTTTGGCTGTTTGCATGTGGAGCCGCTGAAAACCACAAAAAATACTAATTGAGAGCAGAGTAATTGCAGTTTGGTTGTAAATTACTCAGCAAAGAGCTGCAGAACCCCTGAGCCTCAGCAAGTTCAGGTGAGCACAGGGATGGCCGTGGCTGTGTGAGAGGCTGGGCTGGCTCAGGGATGATTCTCCTGCTTCCCAACTTTCCTCTACCCTGATCTCTGCAGGTATTTCAGGAATGTTTTAGTGCCCTGGGTTTCATAGCAAAACGAGGAAATAAAAGGTGCAGAACTCAAAACTCAAGGTTATTTTTTAAATGTTACGTTGGGGCTGTGGTAGGAATTCAGGGCAACTCCTCTGAGTTTTGGGTTTCTTTGAGTTGGAAAGATTTAAGTCATCACCCCTTTGCCCAGGTCTGATTTCCTGATTTTTTAACCCCCAGTTTAATGTTGGTTTCTGCTGCTGAAAGATGAACATTGCTGTGCCAGGCAAAACAGTTGGAATGGTTGGAAAACCATTCCCAGCTGGGGATGTGCAGACCTGGGGGGGAAGATCATGACATCATTTATTTTGGAAAAGACCTCCAAGCTCATCCAGTCCATCGAGGTCCAGCAGGTTGCAAGAGGGCTCGGGCTGGATTTGCTTTTCCTTGTTAAAAGGAGGGGGAAAAAAAGATTGTAAATAGACAAAAAGTCTCCACTCTGAGTTTGTTTGTGTTTTCCTGGTTCCAGACTGTTCCTTCCACTCTTTCCTCAGCTGGTGCCTCACTTTGGCTGCTGTTTGTGTGCAGGGTGTTACTGGAACCATGGGATGTGAGAGGCTGCGGGGTTGTCCTCACTCCAGCCCACTGCATCCCATTTCTTCAGGAATACTTTGGAATTCATTGTCTTTTAACAGTGAAATCAGTTTTGTTGGGTCTGAGCTGCCCTTGTGGAGGATTCCTGCTGCAGGAGGACGTTTCCTTAGTGGCTGTTTGAGGACAGACCAGGGGAGGTGTCCTGCAGGCCTGGGACATTTTGGTGTCACCTCTTGGTCCTATCCTCACCCACCCCAGCCCCTCAGAAGGGAAAACCCTTGGAAGAGCATCCCCTGGAGAGCATCCCCTGGGAGTGTCCCTGTGTCCCAGTGCTGCTCCAGCCCACGGGCAGTGACCCAGCCTGGCCTTTGGCATTCCTGGAGGAACCACTCAGGATACAGGAGCTTCATTCCAGGTTTATCCGAAAGCTTTCCTAAACCCAGGTGATCCCTGTGCTGTGACAAGCTAAGCAGTTCTTGGTGCAGAGTCCAGCATGGGGAATTCCCCTGGATGAGGGACACAGGGAGCATCTTCCCACAAAACAGAACAATATCAAACATTACTGAGCTATGGAATAATTCCCATAATTCTCCATAATTCCCCTCTGCCAAGGGGCACCCCCTGCTCCCGTTTCTTCCCATCTCTATGCCCAGGGGCTGGCAGGGCTGGGAGAGCCCCGTTACCCCTGTTATCCCTCACTTTTCCTGTTATGTCCCGTTATTCCCATTACCCACCCCGTTATCCTCCGTTATTGCCATTATTCCCGTTATTCCCCCGTTAACCCAAATTATTCCTGTTATTCCCCCTTACCCCTGTTATTCTCATTATTCCCACTATCCTGTGTTTTGCCCGTTATTCCCGTTATCCCCCGTTATTCCCATTATCCCCCCGTTATTCCCACCATCCCGTTATTCCCGTTATCCTCGTTATTCCCGTTAGCCCTGTTATCCCCCCGTTATCCCCCATTATCCCCCTTATTCCTGTTATCCTCTATTACCCCATTATCCCCTCGTTATTCCTGTTATCCCCCATTATTCCCACTATCCCCGTTATTCCCATTATACGGTGTTATCCCCGCTATCCCCCCCCGTTATTCCCGTTATCTCCCCGTTATTCCCCTGTTATTCTCGTTATCCCCCCGTTATCTCCCCTTTATCCCCCCATTATTCCCGTTATCCCCTCGTTATTCCCGTTATTCCCCCGTTATTCCCATTATTCCTGTTATCCCCCGTCATTCCCGTCATCCCCCCGTTATTCCTGTTATCCCGTTATTCCCGTTATACCCCCACTATTCCTGTTATCCCGTTACCTCCATTATTCCAGTTATCCCCCATTATCCCCTGTTATCCCCCCCTTATCTCTGTTATCTCCCCATTATCCCCGTTATTCCCATTATTCCCGCTATCCCTCGTTATCCCCCCGTTATTCCCGTTATTCCCCCGTTATTCCCGTTATTCCCCGTTATCCCTCCGTTATTCCCCGTTATTCCCCGTTATCCCCCCGTTATTCCTGTTATTCGCCGTTATCCCCCCGTTATCCCCCCGTTATCCCCCCGTTATTCCCTGTTATTCCTGTTATCCCCCCATTATTCCCGTTATCCCCCCATTATTCCTGTTATTCCCATTATCCCCCATTATCCCCCCGTTATTCCTGCTATCCCTCCGTTATTCCCGTTATTCCCCGTTATCCCCTCGTTATTCCCGTTATCCCCCCATTATTCCCGTTATTCCCCGTTATCCCCCCATTATTCGCGTTATCCCCCCGTTATTCCTGTTATCTCCCCATTATTCCCGTTATCCCTCCGTTATTCCCGTTATTCCCCGTTATCCCCTCGTTATTCCCGTTATCCCCTCGTTATTCCCGTTATCGCCCGTCCGCCCCCGGCGCTCGCCCTGGGCGAGGGTTCCCCCTCTCGGCGCTGCCGCGGAACTGCCTCAAGGCTCAATCCCCCCCATCCCACTCCTGGAACAGGGAAAATCCCATTTTTTAACTTCTATTTTTCATTTCTCATCAGAGGTGCTGCCATTAACCAATGCCGAGCCTGAATCCTTTCTTTCAGGCAAATCTTTTATGGGAAGAACATTCCCTTTCACATCACTCTTGAAAGGATTTCCTTCCTTTCCTTTTTCTTCCAAAGTCTCAACTTCCAGAAGGGTTTGGGTTCAAAGGAGCCACGTAGGGGTTTGTGTCTCTATCGAGTCTTTTAGGGCTGTGCTTCTGTTCCCCATAAATGACAGCACTTTTCTGGATTTTATTATTATTATTCCAATGGAATAAACTGTGCCTGGATCCACAACTTCCAGGGCGTTCTGAGTGGAGTTGTGTGGGAAGATTTGGTAGGAATGAGATCCAGCTTTGGAGTTGATTTGTTCAAAAACAAAACACGCAAATAAACCCCCCCAAAAAGGCTTGTGATGCTTTCAGGACTCAAATAACTCCGTTTTGTGCCAGAATGGAGATTTTCAATTTTGCCCAAACAGCAAGATTGGATTTAAGGGGAAGATTTCTCTGGAAGTAGTGAAATGTTGCCTTGTGAGTCAGTTTATTCAATTACTCCAAACTCTCTTGAAAAAAAACATCACTTTTCTCATGCCAGCTCGAGGGATTTGGCAGCGTCACTGGCAGGGAGTTTTTGTTTTGTTGGATGATCCCATGTTCCTGGTTCTGGGATCTCCCAGGGGAGGGATGGCACTGTGACACTGGTGGCCAGGCCGGGGGATTCCAGACCCCTTCTCCATGTGCTCCATGTGGGATGGGAACACTGAGGGAAGGGATATCAGCTCCTTTGGAGTGACAAAACTCCAAAATTCTGGACTGATTTCTCCAGAGACTCCAGCCTGCAGCATTTCAGGAGAAGTTCCACACTCAGAGAATGTGGAAATGCTGCCTGACATGTTCTGAGCTCTGTGCTTATCTCCAACCTTGTTTTAATATTTGTGGGTCCCTTTAACCCCTGAACTGTAGCAGAGGAAAGCCTTGAGTTAACAAAATCCCCGAGAGCTCCCTGTTCCAAACTGTTGGGATTTATGATGGCACTGGAAATATTTCTGTGGCGTGTGTGTGACATCAGCTGGAATTTTATTAGAATCAATTCACAAAAGGCAGAAGTAGGAAAATCTTGGTGAACCATTAATCAGCCCCTTCTTACCAGCAAACCAGCTCAGTGTTTATGTGACAAGTGGAATGGATTCCGTGACAATTTTATCTGGAAGTTCTCTTTCTGCCTCGGAGCAATGCTGAATGCAATTCCCTTGTTATTACTACTTAGAAATATATGTTTGCTTAGTCTTTTATTTCTGATAGCTCTGACTGTCTGGAAGTTCTCAGCGGGTTTTATCTTCTGTCATAAATGATGACACCTCTTTGTATTTGGGTGAGCACACGGGTATGTGCAGATATTTGTGATTTCACTCAGCCAAGGAGTTCAACCTCTCCCCTAGAGTTTATTATCCCAGGTTTCCCTGAACCAAAATGAATCCTGTTTAATGTGAGAAACATTTCATGGGCTGTGGGAGCAGGGAAGGCTGTGGATCTGTTTGAACCCCACTGCTATAATAATTTGAATGGTTCATTATGGGCCAGCATGATCAGAGAAACTGCAAAATGTTGGGGTTTATCCAAGTTTATTCACAACTAAAAGCCCCACCTTAAATGATAATTTGTTTGGGGTTTATTTTATACTTCTAAACACCATTTGGATGTACCAGATATTGGAGATCAATCAGAGGTTGGGCTTGATAATCTTGGAGGTCTTTTCCAACCTGAATGATTTATGATTCTGTGATTCTGTTCATTTTGGAACTGCACCCAAAATCTGCTGAGTAGGGACTGGCACCTGGAGATTTCTTATGGGATTTACCTCCCTAAGCAGCACAACCAAAATATCTCTTTTGCTGTGACATTCCAGCTTCTTTAGGCCCCTGAAAGGTGCAGAAATGAATTTGGACCTGAGCAATGTTTGTTTTCTGATCCTCTTATGTTTTGTCTGAACCAGTTTGAAAAAAAAAACAAATTGCAAAAATCTTTATGGAAGTGAATTTAATTGGGGATGGCAGGGAAAATGGGAGGTGGAGGATCTCAGCTGTCTCATGGCAGATTTCGAGCAATTTTTCTTTGTGAAATTAGCAGAGTTTGTAAAGACGATTTCAGGTCACTTCATCATCAAAGGGTTAATTCTAATTTTGAACCTCCCAAATGTCAGTGCTCTTCTACCCAAAATTACAGCAACTGGCTTTATCAACATATGCTTTTCATTACCTACAAGACTTACAATATTTTTGGTGTCTGTATCAACTTGATTCAATTACTGGTACCACTGCGAGGGAACATTCCCTCCAGGGGAAAGGGGGTGAATGCATCAGTGCCCATGGATACAGTGTAGGGAGCAGATTAATATAACAGATTTACATCGAGACTGCTGACTCCATTACTTTAAAACTCCTGTAATTGACTTTTTTAAAAATGACATTAGCATTTAAATGGTACTATCGTTACAAGGGTGAGGGTTCAGCAGAATATGATCAATTTATTGAGCTCTTCAAATGTTCTTTTGATATTTATTTTTTGTTGTCATGCTGGAGGGGTTTTTAGTGTTTTGTCAGAGGCAGGAAAAAGTCTATAGCACAGAGATCTTGGGCTGAGCAGCTGCTGGGGAGGAAGGCATGGGAAGCATGAGTTGCTCAGAGTTCTCTTCCTCATCTCCATCCCTCCCACCTGGAACTTTTCCGAGATGTAAAATTCCAGAAAGACAGAAAGGGATAATTTGCAGAAGCTGCTGTTGCCCTGTGAGAAGAGCCTGGTGCTCGTGGCCTTCTGTGGAAAACAGGCAGGGCCATGATCCACCATGAAGAGCCTTTCCTTTTCCACACATCAAAATTATTTCAGTTGCCTTCAAAACATCTTCCAGTCCAACCAGTGCAGCTTCCACTCCCAGAGATTTCAGTGGACCTGGGACTGATGCTCTCCAAATCCCACTGACTTTGGTCCAAGATTTTCAGGAGAAATTTCTTCATGGGAAAGGTGGTCAGGCTGTGGAAGGGCTGCCCAGGGAGGTGCTGGAGTCTCCGTCCTTGGAGAAGTTCAAGGCATGACTGGATGTGGCACTCAGCGCTGTGGGCTGGGTGACAAGGTGGCGATGGGGCACAGGTTGGATTCAGTGGTGTTTTGGAAGCATCTTTTCCAGCCTCAGTGGTTCTGTGATGCCACAGGATGGATGTCCTGGTGCACTGCCCAGCTATTCTCTGGGACAGTTGTTCCATGCACCATTTCTTCTGCAGGGAGGGTGTGGGAGATGTTTCTCTGCAGCTGAGAGGGTCCCTGTTCCCTGAACACACCAAACTCTGAGTTCCACTGCACTGACAGAAATTTGGGGTAGTTTCCTTAGACCTCAGCAAGGTGGGAAATGCTCAAGAGGACAATCCTACAAAACCAGCATGTTGTGGCTGTAACATGTTAAAGACTGGATTATTGCAAAGGAGTTTTTTTGGGGTGCCAAAAAATTTATGTGGCTGCAAAGTATGTTGGGAAATATCCCTCTGACAGAGAAGCAGCAGGACAGAGCCTGTTCTTGTGGAAATGCTAGCCCAGAAAACTGGGATGGCCAAAAGCTGGGACCTGAAGTGACATCCCTGCACATTTATGTCCCCAGGAATACACATGACAGACACACATATGTGTGCACATCTATAAAATCAATAATTCTGGCCTAAATATTCAGATTCACCTCTGAAGCAAAGTTCTGCAACTCTCTGGAGATCAATCAAGGCCTCCTCAGCAGTGCCATCATTTTCAAGCCTTCAGATGGGAAAAATGGTGGAGGTTTGGGGGTGAATTTGTGGTGCCTTACTTGGACATTCCCATCTGTGGATAAATAAGCTTTAAGGCTTTTCCTCCGGAGCCATCAAGTGCCACAAAACCCAGCACAGAAATGAAACAGCCCACGGGGTTTTGATGGGCCCGCTTTGTTTCTCCCAATTTTAAAATGCAAAATTTAAAATGAGAGAAGAGCAACTGTGCTGATTTTTTACAGTTTTAATTTGCAGCTCTTTGGCTGCTGCTGATAAAATCGATGGATCCTGCTCCTGATCTGTGTGGAAAAGCAGATCTGGGATGCAGGGGGAGTTCAGCCCACAGCAGCAATGGGTAACTTGGGATCCCTCCTGCTTGCCTGGCTATAAAAATGCTTTGTAATGACCCAGTTCAACCCTGCCAGTTCTCCCTGACCTCCTCCTTCTCAGGATGCTGCTTAATTTGCACTAATTACATTCCGTTCTGACAGAAACTTGGACATTGTCTCAAGCTCTCAGGTATTTTCACTGCCACGTCCCAACTAGAGTGGGAAAATGGCAATAAGTAATTTATGAAAATGCACTTTGTTTAATATAATACATCAGTAGCTCGCATGGAACGTCATCTGTGTGTATAAACACCCCCTCAAGAATGACTTGGTGTTTTAATCTTGAATTCTTCCTGGGATTCAGGAGGGCTGCTTAAACCCAGCAGTAGCACTTGGAATAATTAATGCAGTCATTGGCTTTGGGGTGATTTTTCTTGGTTTGCCTCCAGAACCCCAGGTTAAATTCCTAATAATAATTCTGAGGTTGATGACCACTACAAAGAATTCTTCTTCAAAGATGTCAATAAGGTAGGAAAGATCTTCAAAAAGGAAAATTTATGGGACAGGTTCAGCTTAGGTTCTCCTACAGTCAGGGTTGAGTGAAGGTGTCTGCACGTGTGGGTTGAATGGAGATGGGGAAAAATGAATTCTTTTTTTTTGGCTTACAATGGAGCGAGCAACAAACCTGTCCAACAATTTGTTCACAAAATTGGACTGTGTCAAAATGCCTGGTTTGGCCTAAATTGTGCCTTTTTAGTGAGGAGGGGGCCTGGCAGGAGTGTGTGTGTGAAGGAACACAGAGCTTCTCCCCTGCTTTGCTCTGACACAGCCTCTGTGCCCTGCCTGGCTGCTGTGTGTGGGGTTTGTCACCCCACATCCCTCTGCTTTGTGCAGGATAATTTCCACAGCCAGCCCTGTTCTGCTCCTCATTCGGGTGTGTGGGGTTTGTCACCCCACATCCCTCTGCTTTGTGCAGGATAATTTCCACAGCCAGACCTGTTCTGCTCCTTGTTCGGTTGTGTGGGTGATGCTGGACACAGCTCAGGACCCCTCTGTGCCACACCAGACCCAGCAGGCACGAGCCTTTGTGCAAAGAGTGGCAGAAAGGGTTGGTGTGTCACTACAGGACAGGAAATGAGCACACACATGCTGAGATGTCTAAGGCAAAAAGAGCAAGTTTATTTACAGATCTTGACATTTATAGAATTCCAACAGTGACCATGGATTGGAGGGTGAAATCGGCCCCTCTCAACCCCACTGGTCAAACCAACAGTCCATCAATTCTCTCCTCTTCCAAAAAAGAATGCAAAACAACGATTATTTACATGAAAATGCGTGAGAAACTCCATTACAAATGTAAACATCAGAAGGCTTAGCAGAACTTTAGGAGAACAGAGCAACATTGATGTTGTCACACCAATGAAAGTGTTCCATGTTCCCACTCTGAGTTGGGACATGGCAGTGAAAATACCTGAGAGTTGAGACAATGTCCAAGTGACACGGGACACAACCAGCTGTGACAGCCACATGGCAATGATGGATCCCACTCTAGGAGCATCAGAATGGTCTTTGGGGTGGCAACAAGGCCCTGCTCTCCCAATGGAAGCAAATCCCCACCCTAAGGCCCAAAACGACGGCCAAAACACAGCCCAGAGAGCACATGCCAAGGCTTTGTGTTACCTCCCAAAGCAGGAGATCCGAGGCATTGTTGGCCTGCGCCGAGGCTTTTAGGCACAGACGGTATCAGCAAAGCAGTTGCATGTTTCAAAATATTGTATCATTTTAAAGTGCAGTGCACATTAGGTCAGTGAAAGGGGATCCGCCAATTTGAAGCGCGGGCGGATAAAGCGGCTCTGTGTTCACAGAGAGACAGAGGCACCCCGGGCCCGAAATCCCTGGAGCTGTCTTTCAGAGAGTGATAGTTACGGAAATTAGCAGTGCAGAAATCCATCCTAATCATTCATCGGGAGCCTTATTAACTGTCTTAGCCGTGTTATTAGCAGAGGGCCCGGCCCCTGCGCGGGCACGGCCACGGGGATGGCTCCTGCAGCCCGGCCCGGCCCTCACAGACACCGGGAATCGCTTCACAAACGGCCGTGGCACGGGGAAAAAATGAGCAAATCTTCCTGTAAATGCCTTGTTGTGCCAGGCAATGTGAGGCAGAGAGGAACACCTCTGGAACTGCTCTGCTGTATGGCGAGACTGGGAGAGCTGGGGGGGTTCACCTGGAGAAGGGTCTGGGGTGATCTTAGAGCTCCAGAGGGGCTCCAGGAGAGCTGGAGAGGGACTGGGGACAAGGGATGGAGGACAGGACACAGGGAATGGCTTCCCACTGCCAGAGAGCAGGGATGGGATATTGGGATGGAATTCCTGGCTGTCAGGGTGGTGAGGCCTTGGCACAGGTTTTCCAGAGCAGCTCTGGCTGCCCCTGGATCCCTGGCAGTGTCCAAGGCGGGGCTGGATGGGGCTTGGAGCACCCTGGGACAGTGGAAGGTGTCCCTGCCCATGGCAGGGGTGGCACTGGGTGGTTTTAAGGTCCCTCCCAAACCAAACCATTCCTTGATGAAGGAGGTGAGCTGTGATTTTGAGTTCCTGCTGCTCCTCTGGCAGCACCACAGGGCTCCTGCCCATCCCTCCACCCAAACATGGGGCTGGCATGGGAATAACAAAAGGGAGACAACCAGGAGAGGGTCCTGGGTGACTGCACCAGTGGTAGAAACCATTTCAGGTTTTGAATGGCCGTGGCTGGAAATGGGAAGTGCCTTGGAAGCAGAGTCAGTGTCTAAATATTGTATCTAACATGCTGGGAGTTGTAACAACTCTTTCTTATTGACAAACTTTACCTGAATAAGGAAAAACACAATAATGTTTGGTCCAGCTGACCTTCCCATAGAGAATTTCACAATAAACTTTGCCCCTAATTTTATTTTATTTTCTGAGGATCAATTTGAGAGCCATTTCTTAGAAAAAAGGAACACCAGAGTGTTTCAGAAGGGTGAGCTTCGACTCTGACCCTCGGGATCCCCATTTGATGTTAGCTCCAACTGAAAGAAAATTAAATTACACACTTGGGCTCAAGGATTTACGTCTGTGAATCCCACTCTGGCTGGTATCTCCACCATTAGGGAAACAAAGAACATAGAGGAGATAAATAATACTTGGGAAAGACAGAATCTTTTTTGTCTGCTCCTTTATCTGTAGTTTGACTGTGTTCCTTAAGTGTTGAAAGGGGCACTTTCTTGGCAAGTATGACACAAATAACCTTCACCCTTGACTGCACTGTCGGAGACAGTTATAAATTTGAGGATAAAGGACACGAACAAGAGTTACTTTATATGACATTTTCTCATTATAGCAGGGACGGGGAAGTGAAGGAGTGTCCCCTCCTCGCTTGTCCTGGGGTTGTTTGTCACACAGCCGGGTTTATGGCCCAGCAGTTCTGTGGCACAGCCAGTGGTCTGTGGGGGGTTGGTTTCTGTGCCCTGGGTGCTTTTTCCTGACTTTTTTCACCCAGCCAAGCTGTGCTTCCTCCAGCAAAACGGGCAGCCTTGACCCTTCCCAAAGGGCCATTGGGGAATCCCAGTATTTCATAATCTGATCCTGTGCTCTCAGCTGAAGGCAGGGGAGAGTTGTCTTTTCAGGAGACAGCTCAAAGAATCATTTTTTTCAAAGAAAGTGTTTGCAATTTTTTAAATGAAATGTTTTCTCTTGAGGGTAAATGTATGTGTAGAATTTCAGAGTAAGAAAGATCCTGCAGCAGTAAATTAAAACAGTTTAACACAAGCAGCTGAAAGATATTAATTAAATTTATCAGTTATATATTCTTAGGAAGAGTTTCATCGTTGTTCAGGTGGAAAAGTGGGAAATTTGGATTGGATATTGGGAAGGAATTCTCCCCTGTGAGGGTGGGGAGCCCCTGGCACAGGGTGCCCAGAGCAGCTGTGGCTGCCCCTGGATCCCTGGAGTGCCCAGGCCAGGTTGGACAGGGCTTGGAGCACCCTGGGACAGTGGAAGGTGTCCTGCCATGGTAGGGTGGAATGAGATGATCTTTAAAGTCCCTTCCAACCCAAACCATTCTGTGTTCTATAATATTTTTAGACACATTCAAAAGATTTTCTAAGGTTTTTTCACTCCTTTAAACATTTTCTGTTTAATTGCAGCAACCCTCAGCGTGTGGCTGTGTTTATGCAGTGAGCAAGCTCAGGGTATTTTCTTCTTTCTCCTATTGCAGAGCTTTTGAGGGATTTTTTTTCTGACTTTTATAAATGCGTTTTAAAGATTTCTTTTTTAAGGTTCCTAGAAAATTGCAAAACCTGCGTCAAAAAACCAGCAGTACCGCCATAAGCTTGGTAGAATATTGAACACAGGAGCCCTGACGTATCCAGGGTGTTCCTGGGGACACTTTGGGGGTTCATTCCTCCTCCAGGGTCAGGACTGGAGTTGAGGCACGTGGGGTTAGAATGAAATCTGCCCATGGACACATTTGATAGCAGTGTCTGGCTAAAGCCCTCTGATATCTGTGAGTGATTCATCAGCTCAGAACCAGGACACGGCTTTAATAAGAGGCAAATATTGCCCGGGGCAAAGTGAGAGCACAGACTTATCAAAGGCGCTGAACTTTGATTCAAATCTAATTCCATTATTGCCTCGGAAATAGGTTAAGGTCTGTGGGCTGGTGATTGCTTGGGAATGCACTTTAGGTAAATGAATAGTGCTTGGTTTGGGGGAAAATTTCTCTCAAGCCGAATCATGGGCTTGTTTCCAGAGTTTGCTGCAGGTTTTTGAGGAATTCTCTGTGTATGGCAATCCAGAGTAACAAAGGCTGTAGGTTCTCCATCCTTTTTCCTCATCTACTTCCTTTAAGAGCTGTGATTTTTAACTGTGAAACCTTAGCTCCTAACCCAAATTAAACCAAAGGTATCTTCAGCTGTGGCCTCATCCCTCAGTTTGCTTTCCTGCTGTGGAATTATTTTAAGAACTTGCAATTTCAATGATGTTACAGCTGCTGCTGAAGTTTGCTGTGTTGCTGGCAAACTTTAGGAATAACTGTGGTGGCTAAAGCTCTGGATTGAACCAGGGGATGGACAGAACCCTCATCCTGTGTCTCACACACCTTGCAGCCTGCTGAGCCCTCCAAGCTGGGCGATGAAGGAGGTCTCTGTCTGTTTTCCTGATGAGCTTCATTTTTTGTAGGATTATCCATAATTAGTGAGGCTCAAAATTTCTGCAGCCCTGAGTTAAGCAGTGTCAGCAGAGGATTGTAGGGTGAGACTCCTCTGTTCCTGACCCCAACAGGCTCTGTCCACCCTTCCCCTCCGCTCTGCGGGCCCAGGAGCTTCTGCCTGGATTTGGAATTGTGTTTTATTTGTACCTCTGAGCATTTATTCCATTGGAGCATTCACATTCCTCTCCTGGCATTTCTTCTGGAGTTGCTGCTCCATGGATGGGATCGTGATGTCCTCTCAGGGGAGTCCCATCCCAGCTCCCGTGTCCTTGTCTTTCCTGGGCAGAAGCCACCAGTTCCCATTCCTCCTTTTCCACTGAAAAGAGTCCTTTGCACACCTGCTCCAGGGAGGCTGTGGCTGGATCTGCCCGAGATGTTTATCATCTCCCCTAAGTGTAGAAACAAAAGGCCACTTTGTTGTTGATGGATATAATCCTTTTTTACTATTATTCCACGCTGCCACACACACTTTTAAAGTCAAAGCAATATTGCCGTGAGTTTATTTTTCAAGAAAATCCCTTTTCTTTTTTTTTTTTTTCCCCTGTGGTTAAAGCTGTATTTTAAGCTTTATATGGAATTGTCTGTACAGAACTGTATTTTGATAGAAAATTGATGCTGCAGTTGAAATTGCAATAAGGAAACAGAGAAACAACAGGCACTGCTGAGATCGAAGCACTGATTAGGAGGGCAAATTAGATTTAGAATTCCTGAATATCTAACAGCAGCTAAACATTTTTTTTTTGTCCTTTGTGTATGAGCATTTCCATTAAAATTTACAAAGGGCTCGAACTGGATTAGACTCCCACAGTCACTTTGAAATAACAAAATACAACTTGGCTGACAGGGGCTGTTTAGAAAACCTTTCGCAAAAATTATCTTCAGAAACGCCAGCACTTAGCAGTTACAAAATGTCTACTTTCGTCTTGCCCCCTCTGCCAAGTTCCCTTTTTTTTGTCTTGCCGAGAGGAGGATAAATTATCCGACTTGCAGAGATAAACCACGGCGAGGTGAGATTGCTGCAGCTCAACGCTCCGGCCTCCGCTCCGGCTCCAATTTAACCCCCTGGTTCTGGCCGTGTCAATCAGGCCCTTAATGAATACATTCCTAAACGAGCTTGTGGGTTTTTTGGTTTTGTTTTTTTTCCTTTGCTAGAAGATGCAATTAATGTTTTGGCTTAAGACACCGAGTTTATAATAAATGTATGGGGTGCGGCGTGAATCTTTGGGGTGAAATGAGGAATTAACCAAAGAGAAAAAGGAATTTCAGGCATAGGAGGTGCTGGCACAGGGCAAAGCGAGGGAAATGCCACCTCAGAGGTGCCACCAGGAATTCTTTACACCCTGGCATGTGTGGTTGTGCTCAATAATAAATAAAACTTATTATGAATAAAATCCCTCTTACCGCTGCGCTCTCGGTGCCCTTTTGTGGCAAAAATCTGCAAGAATGTGCCCCACTAAAAGGGAGGGAGTGTCTGAGAGGTTTCCCTCCAATAAAAGGAAGAGCAGGATTTTCTTTCCGAGATAATTCCCTCCAAAGAAGCAGTGACATGCAGACTGGCTGAAACAGGAGGTGGAAGACAATTTTAGCAATAGGTGGTGACAGTTTCTTTTAATCTCCTTTATATTCTGATGTCTCAGTCTAGTGGCTGACTCACCATATCTGTGGCTTCATCTAACCAGGAAGCTTTTTGACAGTGTCATTTTCCCATCTATTTATTTGGTAAGATCTGTGCTCTGAGGATGTGCTGGTGGTGCTCTCAAAGGGGTCAGGGGATTGGAAGGGTTTCCTCTTTTTTCTCTGGTCAGGAATGGAGTTAAGGGCAGTGCAATGGGGCAGATCTGCTCAGAGCAGGGATAGGGGAGGTGTTGAACTGTGTGAGATTGTTTGTACCTAAAATTTACTTTGAGAGGGGTTTGCTCCACGATGCCTTCCCAGCTCAGGGTGTTGGGATTGGCAGAAGACACGAGAAGAGGCCGGAAATCTCATTTCAGACAAACCTTTTTCCTGGTGCATTCTGGAGGTGAATGAAACCTGACCAAAGCCTGGGCAGTTTGTGCAGGCCGTGTCCAATCCTGGTACTTTGGGCCAGATATTAATTGTGGTATTCTTTTGTGTCTCTAACGTTATGGGCCCAAAATCTGTGTCCAATTCTGGTACTTTGGGGCAGACACCAACTGCAGTTTTCTTTTGTGTCTAACGTTACGGGCCCAAAATCTGTGTCCAGTTCTGGTACTTTGGGCCAGACATTAATTGCAGTTTTCTTTTTGGGTCTCTAAGGTTATGGCCCCAAATCTGTGCCACCCCCTCAGGCTGTCATTGATAACCTCACCTGCTTTCCTTATTTCCTGGAATCACAGAATCACAGATCATTTGGGATGGGAGGGATCTTAAAGCTCACCTGGTGTCACCCTGCCATGGGCAGGGACATTTTCCACTATCCCAGGTTGTTCCAAGTCCTGTCCAACCTGGCCTTGGACACTTCCAGGGATCCAGGGGCAGCCACAACTTCTCTGGGCACCCTGTGCCAGGGGTTCCCCACCCTTCCAGGGAAGAATTCCTTCCCAATATCCAGCCTGAATTCCTCCTCTTTCAGTTCTAACCCATTCCCCCCTGTCCTGGCACTCCAGGCCCCTATAAACAGTCTCTCTCCATATTTCTCGTTGGCTCCTTCAGGCTCTGCAAAGCCACAGTTCAATCACCCTGAAGTTTCTGTTCTCCAGGCTGAGCAATCCCAAATATCTCAGCTTTCCCTGCAGCAGAGCTGCTCCATCCCTCTCATCACCTTGGTGCTCCTCTGCTCCAGCAGCTCCACGCAGCCCATCCACAATTCCCTTCTGCTTGCAGGGAATTTCCTGCAGAAAGGGGGATTGGACTCCAAATTCCCCTTGGCAGAGCTTGGACCTGCTTTGTCTGTGCAGAGTGCCCAAAGCAATGGGGTTTGTGCCCAGGGCAGTGGGGTTTGTGCCCAGTGGGGTTTGTGCCCAGAGCAATGGGGTTTGTGCCCAGAGCAATGGGGTTTGTGCTCAGTGGGGTTTGTGCTCAGAGGGGTTTGTGCCCAGAGCAGTAGGGTTTGTGCTCAGTGGGGTTTGTGCTCAGTGGGGTTTGTGCTCAGTGGGGTTTGTGCCCAGAGCAGTGGGGTTTGTGCTCAGTGGGGTTTGTGCTCAGTGGGGTTTGTGCCCAGAGCAGTGGGGTTTGTGCCCAGAGCAATGGGGTTTGTGCTCAGTGGGGTTTGTGCTCAGTGGGGTTTGTGCCCAGAGCAATGGGGTTTGTGCTCAGTGGGGTTTGTGCTCAGTGGGGTTTGTGCCCAGAGCAATGGGGTTTGTGCTCAGAACAGTAGGGTTTGTACCCAGAGCAGTGCCCAGAGCTGCTCAGGCACAGTGAGGAGCTGCAGGATTCATCCCTGGGATTCTCTTTCCTCACTCTCCTCAGAGCTCCCGCTCCTCTCAGTGACTGGCACAGGATCTGGGCTCTCTGAAGGAAACCAAACCACGAGTTTCCCGTTTCAAAACACAAATTTTGCCCTGGCCTGGTGGGGCCTGGTGTGAACAGGGCTGGGGAAAGGTGGGATGTTATTTACAAACCTCCCATGAGGGAATTTTTCAGGCTTTGTACCCATTTGCCTTGCTGACATTATCCTGGAAGCCCCAAAGCACATGGAAAATTTGCCAATAATATTCATATTCCTTTTGGCTGCTCCTGCAGGATGGATGCAGTTTGGACAATCCAGAGGCTGGGAGTGTGCTGGTTACTAATTACCATTTTTAATGAGATTTTCACCCTCCCTCCAGGGCCTGGTGGGTGCAGCACCTCCTTGGCCTGTCCAGGATGAATTTTCCAGGCAACACTTCCATTGGCTCTCTGGCTTTTAAGGAATTAACAACAAGGCAGAAAAGTTCATTCCATGCACTGCAATGCCTAAAAAAACCCTTTTTACCTTGGAAATCCAAGTGTGTTTGGGCAGTGCTTGGGCTGGATAAATGAGATCTTCCCTTGCCAAGTGCAAAGCATCTGTAAATCCAGAAATATTCCCAAATGAGGCCAGCAGCTCTGAGCAGTGAACACATTCCAAAGTTTACCAGGTAATACACAGAAACCTGTGAATAAAATAAAAAAAAGAGTGAAATGAACCCAGTGGTTCGTTGCCATTGTGTAACTGCAGGATTTTATTGTTTCTGAAGATTGTGAGGCATGGACTGAGCACAGAATAAGAGTTTACTTCTGTATAAACAGGAAAATAATATATATATTATATTCATATAAAATCAGCAAATGTATAATTTAAATTGGTGTGTTAAAATAGAAGTTAACACCGCACAAGTTTTCATGGCTGACTTGGAGTAAGAATGTCCCTACCATGGAGTGTGTGAGGGTTTTTGGGATGTGGAGGCAGCTCAGGGCACGTCCTTCATGTCCCCTCCTGGCTGTGCTGGCTGGGTCACCTCTGGCAGCATCCCCAGGTGCTGAACTGACCTGCAGGGACACCTGGTCCTGCAGGAATTCATTTGTATATTGAGTTTGTAGCCAATTTAGAGATATATAAACACAGAGGTTGGGGTTTTGGGGGGTAAACAACCCCTAATAAACAATTCCTGAGTTCCTTCCAACTGGAAAGAAAAGGTTCCCCCTTCACTCAGCTGGGCTGTCAGCAGGACCTGCAGTCATTCCAGAGAGCTCTGCCCAGCCTGGAGGGATCCCATTGTTCCTGGAGGGATCCCATTATCCCTGGAGTGATCCCATTATCCCTGAAGTGATCCCATTGTCGCTGGAGGTATACCAATGTCCCTGGAGCAATCCCACTGTCCCTGGAGTGATCCCATTAACCCTGGACCAATCCCACTGTCCCTGAAGCAATCCCATTGTCCCTGGAGTGATCCCATTGTCCCTGGACTGATCCCACTGTCCCTGGAGTAATCCCACTGTCCCTGAAATGATCCCATTGTCCCTGAAAGGATCCCACTGTCCCTGGAGGGATCCAATTGTCCCTGGAGTGATCCCATTAACCCTGGACCGATCCCATTGTCCTTGGAGGGATCTCATTATCCCTGTAGTGATCCCATTGTCCCTGAAGCAATCCCATTGTCCCTGGCGTGATTCCATTAACCCTGGAGCGATCCCACTGTCCCCAGAGCGATCCCACTGTCCCTGGAGCAATCCCTGGAGCAATCCCACTGTCCCTGGAGCGATCCCACTGTCGCTGGAGTGATCCAGTTGTCCCTGGAGTGATCCCATTAACCCTGGACCGATCCCATTGTCCCTGGAGCAATCCCACTGTCCCTGGCTGTGCCAGGTGGGTGGGATCAGCGGGGCAGGCTGGGCTCCCAGCGGGAAAGGGTTAACAGCCGAGGCAGAACACAAACAGAGATGCGAGCAAACAGTCCCGGGCAGAAACCGGACCCATCACTTCCCTCTAATGAAAACCAGATTCACTCCTCCAACAATCATCCCACTGTTCCGGCACGGCCCTCCCTGCAGAGGAGCGGGAGGGTTGTTTCTCCTAAAAATAAAATTATAAAAAAAATTAAAATCCCCAAATCCGAACCCCTACATTCTATTTCTAGGGATAATCTATTTTATCATCTGGGTAAGGAAAAAATAAAGTTAATTTTGTTTGCCAGGTCGATACACTGAGCCTGCCAAACAAAAGGGGAAGGGAGGGAGTTTGCAGTGCTGTCGGTCTGGATCTGAGCAGGAATTATTTCACAAAATAACTGAAATAGTTAAAGTTGTAAATGTTTCTTGCATCCCCCTTTTTTTATTCTTTTAGAGGGGGCACAGGCTGTTTAGAGAGAGAATTAATTCCATTTTGGTAAGCATACCTTGTTTCCCTGTATCAGCCCCATACAGCCCTGCCTGGGAGCGCCACACCAAAAGGGAGACTCGACCTGAGAAACATTTATTCTGTGGTCACATTTGGGACGAGATTAGGATTTTTCTGGGGTAGATCTCACTCGCTCATCACAGACCAGAACCCTGTTTTGGATCTCTTTAGGCAGACTCAAAATGACCAAAAATGACAGATTTTTTTTTTTGGAAACCTAGTCTGTTTTTAGCAGAACCTTGGAAAATACAATTTACTCAGACACTTTCCTTGAACTGTGAATATTTTTGCACATTTGGGTGTCACTGTGCCCTGTGTTTTTGGGGTGCCACGGGAAGTCTGCTGGGAGCTTTCACTGCCTGCCCTTGTGAGCAGCATCAGCTCAGCCCTCACCGACCTGATCAAAACACGCAGTGCTGAGCTTTGCTTCAGCTGTTGGTTTGGATTTCATGCCTTGGCTGAGGAGAGAACAGCGTTCTGATTTGACTGCAAAAGAAGCAGAGCTCAGACTTTCATCTCCCAGAGCATTTCCCTCGAACAGACAAATCAACTGTGAGCTCTTTATAAATTTTCCCTGCCCCTCGATATCTCCCAACAGCCGAGCTGTTCTCTCGACTCACACAAATACCCCTGTGCTTTTTAAACAGGGTCCAGAGAGACATTTATTTTGGCTACAACAATATTTTCCTTTTATTGCTGTTATGAGATTCAACGTTTCCAGAAATAACTTCTGAAAGATGCTGAGGGTCTGGGGTATAGGTGTTGTCAGACAGAGCAGGGAAGGCTTGTACAATGCACAGTGTGTGCTCAGTCTGATTTTGGGAAGCAAGGAGTTGGGTTGGGAAAGTGGAGGAGCTTTTCCAAGCAATTTGTTGTGAATCATTAGGAAATCACATCCTTCCCTGCACCCTACAGAGCTGAAATCCCGTAAATTCACTGTGGAGAGATTGCTGGGTGCATCTGATGATCTCTCACTGATGTTTTGGGGTTGAAGTCTCTTCTGAAGGGCTCAGCAGCGTGCATGGAGTGATTCCTAAAGCTTTATTTTGGGGGGAGATTGAAGGTATTGAGTGATATTTAATGGCCTAAAATCAGGATCAACAGATTATTTGCTGTCCTCAACCTAAGGGCCTGTTTGTCTCTTTCCATTTTCAAGCTATTTCCAAATAACCCTTCAGCAAACCCCAAGTGTCAGCATCCCTCCCTCTGACTGGGTTTGCCTGGAACCGGGTGGTTTGGGCTCAGGAAATTCAATTCCAGCCTGTGCCCATTTCCCATTCACACCTGTGCCTGTTGCAGGCATTTCCTGGGTGCTGGGCAGTCGTGATTTTTAGGATCATAAAATCACAGAATCGTGGAACAGTTTGGCTTGGAGGGGATCTAAAACCTCCTCTAGTTCCACTCCCTGCCATGGGCAGGGACAACTTCCACTGTCCCAGGGTGCTCCAAGCCCCATCCACTGGGGCTTGGACACTGCCAAGGATCCAGGGGTAGCCACAACTGCTCTGGACACCCTGTGCCAGCGCCTCACCACCCTCACAGGGGAGAATTCCTTCCCAATATCCCACCTAAACTTCCTCTCTTTCAGTTTTAACCCATTCCCCCTTGTGCTGGCACTGCAGTTCCTGATGCAGAGCCTCTCTGCAGTTCCCTGTAGCCCTTTCAGACCCTGGGGGTGCTGTGATGTCTCCACACAATCTTCCCTTCTCCAGCATGAATATTCCCAACTCTCCCAGCCTGGAGACCCTTCCCTACTGGCTCCATAGGGAAGATGCTCCAGTGCTCTTGGCGACCTCGTGGTCTCCTCTGCACTTGCTCCAGCTGCCTGTCCTTAGCTGGGGGTACCAGAACAGTTTGCAGCATTCCAGGTGGGATCTCAGGAGAGCAGAATTCCCCCCCCTTGGACCTGCTGCCCACGCTGGGATCAGCCCAGGCCTGGGGGGGTTCTGGGCTGCCAGGCAGCACCGCTGGCTCACGATGAGTTTCTCATCCAGCATCACCCCAGGTCCCTCCCTGCAGGGCTGCTCTGCTGGGAGCAGCTCAGTTGCTCTGCACAGCAGCCCCTCCCTTGCAGGCACTTTCTGCAAGAAAACCTGCAGCGCTGCATGCCCGTGCATCAATTTTTGGGTTTTTTGGGGCACAGCCCATAGGGGTGCAGGCCTGTCTGGCTGAGGGGAGAAGGTGCTGAACACACACTCATGAAGAGCCCAGTGTTCAAAGAGAGCTGCATCACTTCCCATTCATTTCTGCAACACTCCCAAATGTGCTGACCCAAGCCAAAACCTCTCCTCTCCCTTCTGCTCGTGGGGAGGGGCTGGGGATTTGTGAATGTGTGAAAGTATTAGCTGCCAGTTATAACTGGAATGGAGCCTAGAGGAACCCAAATCCTTCAGCAGGAAAGTTTGTAATACATTATCTCTGGAATTGGCCCAGCTTTCAAAACCAGGAAGCATTAATAGGAATAAATGTGAGCACCATTAGCACTTCCAAAGGCCGTGATTTATTGGCCATTTTGGTTGCAAAATATTGTTTAGCTGCAGAATCTTGTTCATTTAAATAGGAAATGTCATCAATGGATTAGTTTATTAAATGCACAGACTGCAAGTGAGGGAAGTCCTTAAACTCCCAGCTGAAGCAGGCAGGCACTGTGCACTGTCCCTGCAGTCCCTGCTGGACTTGCTTTGGGAGAGGGGAGAATTTTCTGATTGAGGGATTTCTGAGGTTTTTAAGAGGAATGGAAGCAGAGGAGTTTGGGCTGGGGGATGCTGGGCGTGTGCATCACCAGAGCGGCAGGGGAGGGGCCGGCACTGCCCGGGTGGGAGCAGGGAGGGGCTGGAAGGAGAGTGCCAGGCTGGGGGGCAAATTCTGCTTTGTTCTTCTGGGCACAGGGGGGGTGGAACTGGATCCCTTCCCTGGCTGCAGAAAAGAACGAGGCTGCTGGGGTGGGAGAGACAGGGAAGGCTGGCATCACACAGAGCTGGATCAGGCAAAACTGGGATTACGGAAGGCAGAGCAGGGATTAGGGAAGGCTGGGATCAGGCAGGGCTGGGCTCAGTCAGGGCTGGGCTCAGACTGGACTGGGATCAGACTGGACTGGGATCAGACAAGGCTGGGCTCAGGCAGGACTGGGCTCAGGCAGGCTGGGCTCAGCCAAGGCTCTGATCACACTGAACTGGGCTCAGACAAGGCTGGGATCACACAGGACTGGGCTCAGAAAAGGCTGGGATCACACAGGACTGGCCCAGGCAAGGCTGGGATCACATAGGACTGGGATCAGACTGGACTGGGCTCAGACAAGACTGGGATCAGGCAGGCTGGGCTCAGACAAGGCTCTGATCACACTGAACTGGGCTCAGACAAGGCTGGGATCACACAGGACTGGGCTCAGGCAGGCTGGGATACACAGGGCTGGTTTAGGGTTGGTGCTGCCACAATCACCCAAGGTCTCCCAGCCCAATGTTGATGTCTCCAATGTTTGTGCCCAAAATATTCCAAGGACTCTGAAGATCCTGAACTCACTGCGGTTCTGTTTCCTCCCAGCAAATGAAGCTCCAGATTTCCAGCAATTGTCTATTACAACTCTGAGAAAGTGTTTACTTAAATAAAACACGGCCATGTCCCACCTCAGTGGGAACAAGCAGCTGCCCAGTGACCATTAGATCTCATTATCTGCTGAGTTTTCCTCTCTCTCTGGCTGATTCATGGAGGCAATGCTAATTACACCGCCTTTTTTCCTAGTACAAGATATTTCTTTCCCCCTAATGCCTTGCCCTGTTCCCTGTAAAACCCTTCTCCTTCCCTCTCCCCCTTTGATCTCCTGGTTAGGGTTCACCTCCTTCATTTTTTGCAATTACCAGTCTGCAGTGAGGATGGCCCTGACCTTTCTGCAGCGGTCTGGCAGACACATGGGGCAGGAAGCTTGGCTTTCATTTCAGCCTTTTCCACGATCCATCTTGGATGGATTACAACAGTAGCAGCTCTGACTGTCTTGGAGGCCTTTTTTGTGATAAACAGAGGTAACCTCAGAGACACGGGGAAATGTGCAGGCTGGGGCTGGGCTGAATGGGCACATTTTTGGTGGGTAATCAGATGCAAAAGCTCCTCGTGGTCTCTGTGTTGCTGTACTGGGAAGAATTTCTTTTATATCAAGTTGGGCAGCTCGTCCAGAGCACAATCTGTTCTGGGGAAGAATCCATGGGGATGTCAATACAGCAAATGAGTCATTTGCTTCGAAATAAAGGAGAAAACTTCCTTCTGTTCTGCTGCTGCTTTGCTGCATTCTTCTGATTTCAAAGTTTTGAATCTACAGCAGCAGCGGCAGAACAGGCCAAATAAATCAAACTGCCAGAAATACTGTGCCAAAGATTAGGCTGGATCTTGGGATTTGTGTTTGGATCTCAAGGAGATGGGTAAGTTTATTAGGAAGGGGGTGAGTTTGGCTGTCAAACTGAAAGAGAGGGAATTCAGGTTGGATGTAGGAGGGAATTCCTGGCTGTGAGGGTGGGGAGGCCCTGGCACAGGGTGCTCAGAGCAGCTGTGGCTGTCCCTGGAAATGTCCCAGGCCAGGCTGGACAGGGCTTGGAGCACCCTGGGATGGTGCAAGGTGTCCCTGCCATGGCAGGGGAGATGGAACTGGATGGGATTTAAGATCCTTTCCAACCCAAACCATTCTGGCAAATTTCTCTGGGCAATCCATGCCAGGCCTCACCACCCTGATGGGGAAGAGTTTTTCCATAATATCTGATGTAACCCCGCTCTCTGTCAGTTTGCAGCCATTCCCCTGCTCCTGGCATCTCCTTTGAAAGGTGCTGGGACTCATGGCAGCAAGAAAAAGTGAAGACAGGCTCCTGTGTGAGGGGAGGGGGCAGGGAGGGAGAGATGAGCCCGAGGAATGACATTCTAACTTTACCTGCTGGCTGAATGTATCTGTGGATTTAAATGACATCTCAGGGGACAGTATCAAACTTCTGAATTCCATTCATCCATCAGATGGGAGAGAACAAGACCTGGCTTTCAGTCGGGCAGGGCTGGAGATTTCTCCTGGAGTAAATGAGCTCAGACCACACAGATAAAGAACGTCTTCTGTTCCGTCTGAAAACATTTCAGGGGAGAATCATCTGTCACTTGGCTCCGGGCTGAGGCCTCTCGGCTCCCACTGAGGTGCAGAGGCCGCCGCAACAGGGACGCTTTTCAAACCCTTCCCAGTCCTTCATTCCACTGGAACCTCCAGAATTTGCTCCTTGTAGTTTAAAGCAGTGAAGGGAAGCTGCAATAATTCCACTGCGGGCACAAATCCCTGGGGAAGGCTGGGCTGGGTCACCCCTGAGCCCTGCAGAGCTGCTGGCTCAGGAATTTAAACACCCTTCACTTTTTTTTTTGTCTCCATCAAGGGTCCTTCTATGCTGACCAAACCCCAAACTGAAGGAGATTTTGCACAGGGAGTTCATTCCCTGCAGTGGATCCTCACTCCTCTGTGTTATTTCAAATTTTATCAGGGTTCAGATGCAATTTTTACTGTTAGAATAAGAGTAATTGATTAAATGTGCCATTTAATACCAGTCCAGTGCAGGCAGGGACCTGTGCTCTAATTCAGAATAACCTCTGGGGAAGAACCAAATCTTCCCCTCAGCCCAGCCACAGTGTCTGTGATTTTGGAAAGTTTGGCACAGTTTTTATACCACTTGTGCTCACCCAGCCCAGACAGACTGGCTGGTCCTGCAGGTGGTGATGCCTTTTCCTAATGTTAAAAGCTGTTTATTCACCAAAAAGTTCTGTTCAGGAGGCTGAAACTGATCAAAAACTTGCTGAATTCTAATCAATATTTTTAAGTGAATGAAAAATATCAAAATGTGTTTTAAAATGTATTTTAAAATGTCAGAAATCCTTTTCAGAGAGGGATCCAGAACATGATTCTCTCCTACTTTTACCTCGCAGTGGCTTTGAGACCCTCCCACCTGGGGCTCCCACCGACTGCCTTGTTTAATATCTCACTTTGTCTGAATAATGACGTTTTTATTTGGTGAAGGGGGATAACAGCTTTTCCAAGGAATGGAAATGTGAAGGGGATCAGCAGAAAAGGGCACTGAAGCAGGGGGTAAATTCTCCAGGAGTGGTGAGAACCCTGCAGCTCCTTTAATTGCCCTGAAAATAAAAAAAGTGGGTGCAGAAGTGGGAGAGAAGAAACTCCCCTAAGACAAAATCACTTAAAGATCAAACTTGCTCTTTTTGGCTTCATTTCAAAGACCAAACAAATGTGTAGCGAAATTCCCTGACAATCCCAACCTTCCAAACGCAAAAAAATCACTGGAAAACTCAAATGTCTGGGTGAGGTGGGGTGGGGTTTTTTGGGGGGTTTTTTGTTTGTTTGGGGGTTTTGTTCTTTGGGTTTTTTTGTTTGTTTGTTTGGGGGTGGTTTTTTGTTTTCTTTTTTTGGTTTTTTTGGGGGGGTTTGTTTAGGGGTTTTTTGGGGTTTTTTTGTTTTGGTTTTTTGGGGGGTTTTTTTGTTTGTTTTGGGGTTTTTTGGGTTTTTTGTTTTGGTTTTTTTTGTTTTTTGTTTGTTTTGGGGTTTTTGGGGGAGGTTTGGTTTTGGGGTTTTTTGGGTTTTTTTGTTTGGTTGGGTTTTTTGTTGGGGGTTTTTTTGTTTGTTTTTTGGGGGTTTTGGGGGTTTTTTTTGTTGTTGTTAAATATTTCAGCGCGATTCCCAGAACAAATGAGTTTGGCTAAACTGCAGATAAGGATCTGCAATGTGAATATCGCGGGCCGGTCTCGTTGAAAGCTGCCATGGAAACAGATCCCCCGGTTAACTTTGTTATCTACAAAGGCTCCATCGGAACACACGATCCTAATGATTTCCACCCAATTCACAGCGATCTGGGTCAGGCAGAAGAATGTGTGTGCCTCGTGTGTTTATAGCCCGGTTCTCCATGCAGAATGAGGCGAGCACACCGCGGGGAGAGAGAAAAAAAAAAAAAGGGGGCAAAGAGGGGGGGGAGCGGTGTTTGAAAGGAGAATTTCGTTTTAATTAAAATAAAGAGCAACTTCTCAAATCCGAACTGTCAGGCTGGTTAACTTTGCATCCCGAGCAGGCAGAGATAGGTTTTCATCTTTGCACAGCCTTAGTTAGCGGTTCCTGGCACATTACATTAACTAATTTGAGATGGAATTATCAAATTTGCTCATTGCTGCTAGCACTAATTTGAAACCTTACAATAAAGAACAGTTTGAGAGGCAGATGAAAGGTTGCCACCCACAGAGGCTCCAGGACCTGTCCCTGGTGTATCACAGCAAGGTTCGGAAAGATTTGGGGTAATTGCAGTCATGAGCTGGAGTTGATTGAAGAAAATTATACCCCAGATTTTTACTACAAGCTTTTTTTCCCCCCTTTTTTCTTCTTTTTATTGTCTGCGTGGCTTTTCTTAAATTATGCTGGGAAACACCATTGAGGGGGGGACAAAGTGTTGCGTTTTTAATAACTTTATTAAAACTTTTTCTTAAAATTCTTGAAGCTTTAACACCGCTGAAATCTTGGAGGATTCTTTCTATACGTTACCTGTGTTCTCCAAAGGTTTTAAATTTTATTGTCTCTGAGGTTTTTTGTGTTTGCGAAACTTCCAGGCAAAAACCACATTAACGATGTAAAAAACCTTTCACGTCTCATTAGCAAAAGCTCTTGTGGCCGTTCTGAGCCTCGGTTTTTTATGAGGAAAGCTCCTCAATTGCTGGGTTTGAAAATGATAATTGTGAGCTGAGAGCAATTTCCTAAACATTTCCTAACGGGTATAAAAAAGTGATGCAGCAGTTTGAATTACCATCCTCAAAGAAACTTGCATTTTAACAAGTTCTGCAGGCTGGGAGCAGCGGGGGTCCTGAGAGAGGCATTTTCTTTCTGACCTTCCTGAGATAAATAATTAAGATGGAGTCTAGATAAAGATCACTGTCAAAGGTGAGGGGTCAGCCAGGCTGCCTGACCTGAGCTCTGAAATTGCCCTGCTTGCTGCAGCACAGCCTGTGAGGCAGCTGGGTGTCAGCAGGGAACAAAAGTTTGGGGCTCTGTGAACAGGCAGAGCACTGGGAAAGGAGAGGAGGGGAGTGAAAATCTCTGTTGGCACCAGAGATCCAGCAAAAAAAAAAAAAAAAATTCACCTGTGAAATAGAATAACACATTTTTTGGTTACTTAACCCAAAATTTGGTTTTAACCCCAAAGTTCCCCTCTCTGGTCAAGGGGAAGGGAACAGGTGAGGGGGGTGGTAATAAGGGTTGAAGTTTGAGGAGTGCAAAGGTTAAAATCAGAGAATCAAGGGATGGGTTGGGTTGAGGGGAACCTTAAAAACCATCCAGTGCCACCCCTGCCATGGGCAGGGACACCTCCCACTGTCCCTGGTGCTCCAATCCCTGTCCAACCCAACCTTGGACACCTCAGGGATCCAGGGGCAGCCACAGCTGCTCTGGGAAATCCATTCCAGGGCCTCCCCACCCTCTCAGGGAAGATTTTCTCCCCCAAATCCCATCTGACCCTGCTCTCTGTCAGTTTGGAGCTGTTCCCCCTTGAGTGAGGATGCTCAGGCACCCCGAGGCCCCTCAGCGCTGACTGGGCCAGCCCCAGCCCAGCAGGGACTACTGGAACTGCTTCCAGTGTTCTCACTGCTTCTCACTTTTTACTTCACATTTTTATCTGGGAAGAATCACAGCAGGCCCTTGGGTGGGAATCACCCCTTGGAATTCCCTGTGAGGAGAATCATCCCTCTCTGCCCCGCTGGCAGTGCTGGGTTGCTGGTCAGGAGATCTCACTCCGTGAGCTGGGGGTCACTGAGCAGCAGAGAAGGTTTAGGAGCAGTT
Source organism: Acrocephalus arundinaceus (assembly GCA_021534815.1). Classification (NCBI taxonomy): domain Eukaryota; kingdom Metazoa; phylum Chordata; class Aves; order Passeriformes; family Sylviidae; genus Acrocephalus; species Acrocephalus arundinaceus. The sequence goes on along the minus strand of JAJEOU010000287.1, from coordinate 4,913,604 downwards.
TGGAAAATGCTGATAATGAACTGACCCATCCCCAACCACAAACCACGATCTGAGAGGGAAAAACAGAGAAAAAATCCACCCTCCCTTCCCTCCCCATTGCTGGGCTCCTCCTGTTTCCCCACTCTGCTTTGGGGGATGTTCTCCTCAAACTCTCCAAATATTGGGGTTCACCCCTGTCTTGGGTTAGGTAACCAAAAAAATTTCATCTATGAAATAGAATAACACATTTTTTGGTTACCTAACCCAGGACAACCCCTCCCACAGACCCCGATGGGGCAGCCCTGCCCCTGCCTGTGCCAGCTCCAAGGAGCAGCTGCAGGTCCCTGGGGTTTTTTGGGGGGTGAGAACACATCCTGCTCGGGGTGCCCTCACTCTGGGGGTGCCTGGGCTGGCAGAGAGGGAAGGAAAGAGCTGGGAAGGAGCTGTGCCTTTAACTGTCCCTGCAAGGTCTCTGCAGCCTGGGCTGCTCTTGTTTTGAAGAGGGAGTGCTTGGGGGCTCGTTCCAGAGCTCAGTGACAGAGAGGAAACAGGGCCAGGAATAAATGGCCTGTTGATTTACTCAAGTTACATCATTTTCTTCCCCTCAAGAGCCTATAAATCTCACGCTCCTTGTAAAAACAGAATTTAAAAACAATTGAGAGCTTCTGAGACGACCCCATCGCTTCCAGCCGCTGCTGCGGCCTCCGAATATAGAGCTGCCTTTCACAGCCTGGCCCACTTGTTTCATATTAGATACTGGGAGCCCTGCTCCCAGCTAAGCAGCAGAAGCTGTTAAGATATTTTATAGTCGTCCTAGTGGTTTAGATAACACTCTCCCCATACACAGGAGCCAAGCAGCAGTGTCCTGCTCTGGCCACGGAGCGCCGAGTTGTTAATTCACATGTTTGGGGTTCTCCTCTCCCCACGAATATTTCTGATCAAAGGCACCCAGGCTGGCAGAGATGCCTCTGTTTAAAAGTGGATTTTTCTGATTATTGCCCAATTTGTGGCCTCTTGGCCCTGGGGGTTTGTGTTTTTAGAAAAATGATCGGTTGTTGAGGTGGCTGCGGCGCTCGTTAGTTTTGCTTTCAGTCTCGGGGCTGAAGAGATTTTTAAATTCAACAGGGTTTGTGTTTTGGTGTTTTTTCATGGCTGGTGTGACACAGAGAGCTGCAGCACCCTGGGTTCGTGTTCTGGGGTGGGGATTTCTGTCTGGGGGTTGAAGCAATTTCTGGGGTGAAGATTTGAAGGTGGCAGTGCCCCAGGTGAGAGACTTTGTGCCACTTCTTCCCTCTGAACTGGGCACTGGCCTGGAGCTGGGATTTCATCTCTCCTAATGTCAGCAGCCAGGTCCCCAGGATAATTTTCTAATTGTTTGTATGGGGATGTGGAGCTTATGGAGCAAGGGCTGAAATTCTAAAGCTGAGTGGGGCCTCGTGCCTTAACCAGTGAGAAACCAATTCTGGAGTCTCAGGGTACCTTGAGGGAACATCAGGGGCTTTTCCCAGTGTGTTTGCAGCCCTCTGCCAGCTGTGCAGCAACGTGACATCCAGTGACATCCACGAGGCATTTCTCAGCCCAATCCAAGCTTTCCAGTGGCCAAATCCAAATTTTCACACCCAATCTCCAAAGTTCTGTTTTTGTTATTGTAGCTGGTATGCCCTCAAGTGGCTTCTATATTATTATATCTGTAAATATATAAAAATCTGTAATTTAAACTGCTTTCTTATGCATGAAATGTGAGTGAAGATTGTTCTTTTCATTCAGGGAGAGTGCTGCTTGCTGCTCTTGGCTGAACTGAAGAGGGGAGTTTGTATTTCCCTATCAGGGGATGCTTTGATGCTGATATTGTGGTTAAGTGCAGGAAAAGCAGAACTAAACAATGAAACCAGCAATTCCTTCTAGGCCGATTTTCTTTTTTTGCCCCCCAAGAAAAGAAATAAACAGACAAGCTGACACGAGCTGGGAAATGCAGCTTGGCTCGTGCTGGCTGGAATCCCTGCAGGCACAACTCACACAAACTAAGTGGATTTACTTATCATTTATAAAACAAAAAGAAGGTATCTGATGAACCACTGGGAGGATTGAGGGCTGCACGGGGACAGTTGCAGCAGCAGTTTTAGCGCGTGCTGGGCCCTGATTCCAATTTGCACTTTTCCTTTTAGGAGTTTCCAAGGAACTCCGTGGCTGGGTTAAAACAGCTGGGAGAGGTTTCCCTCCCCAGACCCTTCAGCCTGATGAAACTCTCTTATTCCAGGAGATGCCCAAAGATATTAGGACACACTTAGCCAGAAAACAAAGAATTAATGTATATATACACACACAGATATATAAAATATCTGTATTTACAGGGATAGATATGGATGGTTTGTGGATAGATATTTGTTGGTTGCTGCCAATGAATAATTTTGAACTTGACTTTGGGCTGTCCCAATGGCTTTGATTTTGCAGGGAGATTTTTAGGAGGGCAAACATCATCAAATCTGGACTAGTCCAGCTTACTCTGGTATTTGGGAGTTCAAGGGCTGGACATTAAAGCCTTTTCCTTGTGCTGATGAAATTTGCTTTCTCTTCATTCCCAAACACTGCCTAAAAAAGAGGAGCATTCTCCATATGTATTATGTAACTTCATCAACTTCCTATTTTCAATGTTGTGAAATTGATGGGGTTTGGAGGATTTTTTAATTGGAATTTACACTTTTTGCCTATTTTTTTTACCTCTTTCCCATTGCCTGCTGTTCTAACATTTTTGTTTGTGCAAGGGATTGGTTTGTGTCTTGCAAATCAAAGCCTGTAGGGTTTGTCAGATGTGGTGGTGGCTGAACCTCTGACTGAGCCACAGCTGGGGATCACAGAGGGGTTCTGAGCTCCTGACACTGCCTAAAGGAGCTTTGGGAGCTCATCCCAATGAGCCACTGCCCAGAAGGTGCTTTTGGGTGGAATAATGTGGGGATTGGCTCCTGACCGCTGTGGTGTTCAGAGGGAAACCTTAATTTGCCTATTTTTACAGTAAAACTACAAATGGTGTAATTTTGGGGGGTTATGTCAATCAATCCCATATTTAATCCTCTTTTAAGTACCTCTATAACTTTTTTAACACACTTCCATCACAGTTTCTGTTCTGATGTGGGTGCAAACTGCTTTGTGTGTGGTTTTGTGCACGACTGCAGTGGCAAAAGCCTCTGGTGACTCTCAGCAACTCAGCGTTGTTCTCGTTTCTCTGGTACACATTTACCATTATTTTGATCTGTTTTCCTGGCCCAGCACTGTAAAGCAGGTTGAAAATCTGGTTCACATCCCTGCTGTGTGCAGCACAGCTCCCTGTTTTCCTCCCATTTCCCCTTCCAAGGGGAACAATGCCCGTTTCCACATCTCCAGCAACCACCCAGTGGCCCAGCTGGGCGAGCAGGAGCAGGTTCTGAATCCCCCAGTGTTTCCTTTCACCAGGGCATTAAAAAGCAGCTAAGAAAGAGACCTCACAGATGCCAGGAGCTGTTGAGCATTGAGTTGTAGCCTCCATGGAGCTCCAGTCCCTCCGTGGGCAGACAGGCAGGGGTTTTCATGCTGTTTGACAGTTATCTCCCCAGCAGCATTACTGGGCTTATACATCCCCTTTCAGCAGCTCCAGATAGAGCTGACAGCAGGGGGATTCTGTTTTGTCTCAGGGAAGGAAAGGAGAAAAAAAAACAACACAAAAAGGTGGTCTTTGGGCAGTAGCCGAGGCCACACTTGAGCACCAAGGGGCACAATGTCTCCTCTGTCTGAGGGAGAAAATAGCTCCTGACAGGAATCAGCTTTCAGGCATCTGTCCTGCTGGGAGGCCTGAGCTGTGATGGAGATAACCTGGGATGGATGGGATGGAGATAAGCTGGGATGGAGATAACCTGTTATCAGGGCAGGCTGAAGGCGCAGCAATCACTGCAGGTGCTGGGGGGAAAAAACAGAAAATATCCGGGGGGTAATTTGTCCAAGTGGGAAAAATGGAGGCTGAGGGAAGCAGTGCCCTGGGCGGGTGCACAGAACCTCAGGCTGTTTCCTCCTGCCCCTTGCTGTGGCTGGGACAGAGCTGATCCCACACATTCCAAGGTTTTTGGGATGGGAATTGCCACCTTGGGGTGGGCTCTGTGGGGTGGGAGATGGGTGTTTGGAGCCGGATGTTTTTCTGGTTATAACACGGCCATACATGATTGCAACAGGAAATTTCTCCATGGAAAGGGTGGTCAGAGCTTGGAAGGGACAATTTCTCAATCCTACAAGCAAAGGTTTTAAGTTCATCTCAGATCATTCTCTGATCTGCAGCTCGTGTTTATTGTTGTCACAATTGTTGCATTTAAATGTTCACTGATAATCTGATACATCCAACCTCAGGAATCAGGTTTCAAAAACCACAAAGAAGTAAACAAATAGTCACACAAGAGAACTCTTTGCTTGAATTTCTGATTTTTTGTGAACTATTGATTCCATGCATATTAAACCAAATAATTTCTATCCTGTTTTAGTATCAATGCTTGAGTTGATCCAGCCTGTGAAAACTTTGGTATTAAATTTTGCCTCCAAACCAGGGAGGTTTGGAGTGCCCATCCCTGGAGGTGTCCAAGGAAAGCCTGGATGTGGCACTCAGTGCTCTGGGCTGGGGACAAGGTGGGGATGGACACAGGTTGGACTCGATGACCTTGGAAGTCTTTTCCAAGATTCGGTGACTCTCTGTGATCCTAGGAAGTGTCCCAGCAGTGGTTTAGCCCTCACAGCACTGCTCTGAAATGAGAATTAATGGGTGACAGAAGCAGGACAAGGCAGGGACAGCCTTTCAGAAGTATCCTAATTCTGTGGAGTTCTGTCCTGTAAATCCTGTGCAATTCCCTCTCTCCCTTCTCTCACATGGGGTGCACAGCCCCACTGACAACCTCAACTTTTCATGTTTCACCTAAGGCATGCAAAATACACAAACTGTCTGAAAAAAACCCCCAAACCAAAGCACCCAAATGAAAACTTTCTGTGCCTTCTGCAGGATCAGTAGTGATTGCAGCAGTAGCTCGTGATGTTCAATTTTGGGCCAGCTCTTCCTAAATTTGCTCAAGGATCAACCCATATTTTTTAACCCATGCCCCTGGTATGAAAGGACTCAGCTGCTGCCCCCATTTCACAGACCCCTTCCCCCCTTTTTGTGCATCAGGAATATTTTCCACAAATCCATCCATTAGGGCAGAGTTGGGTTTATCATGGTTTATCACAGTAATTCTGTTTGTGCTGACAATAAGTTATTTATTTGACCTTCAGGCTGTTCATGCTTCTGATATGGAATATTCCAGCTCCCTCACCTGCTGATCATGTGAAATCCATGGCACTGACACCTGGGATGCTGCAGCTGGGCTGTTTAAAGGCAGGGAGAGGATATTGAGGAAGAATTTCTCACCTTTATGTCCTCTGATAAAAATGTTGTGAAATGAGGACATTTTTCTTTCTCCTGGCTGGGGAGAAAGGTCTCCTGAATAATTCATTCCAGATCAACCTGTTTGTTCAGGCTGCTTGGAAAGGTGATAAACCAATCAAGAGAGGATGAAAAGTTCCTCTAATCACCTGTTGATGCAGTTGAACACTCAGAAGTTGAACAGGGATGCTTTAATTACAGCAGCATTTTGGAAAATGGGAAATCTCACCAGAATCACCCTTCCTTCAGAAGATTCTTCCCAAATATTTAATGTAAAAGGGATGGCAATTCTCATTTCCTTTGGAAGGAGGAGCCTGGCTCTTGCAGGAGGGCAAGGAATTTTTCCCTGTTCTCTGAGATGTTTAGGGATTGATGCAGGATTCTCAGGGAAGGGGAGATTTTTTGGGGGGTAGTATTTATATTTTTCTCTTTCATACCAAACAAAAACTGGCATCCTGAAAATCCCTGGGATCATTCCTGCCCCAGCCCTGGGCTGTCCATTCCCTGCCATCCGAGGCTGCTCCTGCCTCACCACCTGCCCCGGAGTCTGGAGCAGTGACAAAAATAAAGAGGAGAGAACACCCAGAGCTCATCACGAGTTCAAAGGGCCCAGACACGTTGTTCAGGGCAGGCTCTTGCTGCTATCTGGGACATGACATAGTTTGCCCAACAATTTGGGGACAACTGTGCACTGTCACCTCGCACTGTCCCGCTGGGGCACAGGCAGCAGAAATGCTTTCATGTCACTTTTATCTGACCCTGCACGCCTGAGCCAAGGGGACAGAGGTGGCACTGGGTTCTTTTTAATAAATCCTTGTGGGATCCTGGATGGTTTTCCTTAGAGGCTGCCCCATCCCAGCCTGGGGGTGATTCCCTTGAGGAATATTCTCCTCCATTACCTAGGGGCTCTGGGGAGGGCAGGATGGGGATTTAAGGATTTCTCCACATCCAGGTGCTGCACAGGTATCAGGATCAACCTCTCCCCCCTGGAACTGCCACAGGAACATTGAGGAGTTCCAGCAGTTCAGCATTAAAGTACAGCTGAGAAAAATTGTACCAAAATTTCAGTAAACACAGATGTAGAAAGCAGTTTTGTTATCAGGCTTGGATGGCTTTAATTTGCAAATTATGAAGTAAAACTGCAGGCTGAGGATCTGCTCACACACCAGGGCTCGCCCACCCACAGGGCTAACACATTCTTTAAACATGTTTTGTAAAAAAACAACCCAAACCCAAAAATCCTTGCCTTTCTGAAATCTGACAGTTAATTTGGATGGGAAAAAGTTCAAATATTGCCTCACCAACAAATGGTTTTCCTCCCAAACCCTTAACGAGGCACATGTATTTCTGCCACTTGAAGTTTTCAGGGGCACTCGTGTTGTAGTTCCCTTAATTGTCTCGAGTCCTTTCCCCACCGAAGCTCCTCAGCTCAAGTGCTCTGGCTGTGAGATGTGATAAAGCTCCTCCACAGCCAGCCTGGGGCTGAGAGGGAGCTCTGATAAGAGCTGCTGGCCGGGGCATCCTCAGGGAAGGAGCCCAGCTGAATTTTGGGCTTCAGCGACAGGGAACATCCCCCAAACCCACCATTTTTATCACTGAAATTCCTCATAATTCGAGGCAATTCTGATTTGAGCGCAGATAAGCTCCTGATTTCTCAGATCTGTTAATAAAAAGGGTGCATTTTAATATAAAAGGTGCATTTTAAAGGGGGTTTGCACCTCGAATCTGCCACCTTCACCACCCCAACATCGAACCAGAAGGTGATGTTTTCTTTTATTCCCTCAAGCCCCAGAGCTGAAGGACTTTGCCACCTGTTTGGTGCTGGCAGAAAGAAAACCCTGTGTTTGCAGCCATGATTCAGGGTCAAGAGGTAAGGAGATAAGGCCCCTCTTTTGTGAGTGGCAGCTTGACTTTCAGCGAGCAGGAAGCGGGAATGAATGCGGGAGAATGGCAGGAGTCAGGATGCTGAAACTCCAGCCTGCTCTCATCTGATAAGGAACAGACACTAAACTTAACCCTGACGGGAGGCTCTGCTCACAGCCAGGCAGCCTCAGGGGCTCTGACAGCGCCAGCGATGCCATCGGGTGCTGGTTGGGGACAGGACAGGGATGATGCCCACCCTGTCCCTTCCTTCCCCTCTTGGGCCCCCTCAGGTGTGAGGGCACTGCCCAGCCTCCCTCTCACCACGTTTTTCCCTTTTCTGAGTCTGAAAGGAAGTAAAACCTTTGGTGCTCCACGCAGGATTCTGAGGGAGGTTTTGGGGTGTTAGTTATCCCTGAGGAATAACCTGTGAGTGGCAGTGGGGCTCAGGAAGGGTTGCCTTAAATACTGCTCTAGGTGTCAAAGCCTTGGGGAGGGCTGAGGAGAAACTGCAGCTGGTGACATCCCAAAGGTGTCCAGGTGTGGATGCCCACCCTTTCCTTTCCTTTCCTTTCCTTTCCTTTCCTTTCCTTTCCTTTCCTTTCCTTTCCTTTCCTTTCCTTTCCTTTCCTTTCCTTTCCTTTCCTTTCCTTTCCTTTCCTTTCCTTTCCTCTTTTCCTTCCTTCCTTCCTTCCTTTTTTTCCTTCCCTCACTTTTTTCCTCTCTCCCTCCTCCCTCCTTTCCCTCCTTCCCTCCCTCCTCTGGCTGAAAACCTTCACTCAAACAGAAATTCTCTACCCCGATGCAAACAGCAGAATTTCACTTCAAAACCCACACGGCAATTTCATTTCAGTTTTTTCGGGTTTTTCCCAGGCTGTGGAAATGTAATCAGGGTTTGCCTGCATAAAGCAGCAGTTCCGCAGAAAATCGTCAATTAATTGATTCCAATTACCCGTAATTGTTTCTCATACATTTCAATTAGGCTGTGGTGCTGTTACCGGCAGCACCAGTCAATTATCCAGGTAATCAACGGGTCTTTAGGAACAGGCGTGGAAAGAAGGTGGGGAAAAAGAGTTTAGGGAGGAAGGACAACATTGAGGATGTCAAAAAGTGCCATTTGTGCTGATTTCTCAATCAGCTGGATTTTAGAGATGGGGAACACAACCGAACTGAGCAGGGCAGATGTGGTGAGGAGGAAAAGGATTGGGGGGCTGAAAAATAAATCTATTTAATTACTGATCAGTAATTAACATAAAATGCATTCTCTCGCCACCCGTGAAGGGTGATTATATTTATTTTATAGAAAACAAAAGTTCCCAGTTTCTTGTGAGGTGTCTTTGCAGTCTGTGAGGAAACAACCAGAAAATCACAGAATTATGGGGTGGTTTGGGTTGGGAGGGACCTTAAAAACCATCCAGTGTCCCACGGTGCTCCAAGCCCCATCCAGCCTGGCCTGGGACACTCCCAGGGATCCAGGAGCAGCCACAGCTTCCCTGGGAAATCCATTCCAGGGCCTCCCCACCCTTATGAGGAAGAATTTCTTCTTAATATCAAATTTATTGGATTCCAATGAATGGTACCAAAGCACAGTCAGGGATCCCTCCCCAGTCAGAAAACATCTCAGCCTTGCCCTTGCCTCCAATCCATATGGAAATCCGAAGGACTGGAAAATCAGAAACTTTTCAAACCAATAAAGCTAATGAAATAATTAACAGGAAGAATATTGAAATTATTACGGTAGATATTTTTGTGTTGATTAGAGATGTGAGCTTGGAACAATATTTCAAAATCAATTCTCAGCTACAGCAGCAGCTGCAACTTTGGTGTTCCAGGGAGCCCTGGGAATGCTGGTCCATGCTGGAGCAGAGAATTCCTGGAAAACCGTGGGATCCCAGGGGTGAGGAGCTGGTGCTTCAAAGAGCTGTCACAGCTCAACGAACCTGCATGGAAAAATGGGTTAAATTCCTTCCAAATCAGGGATTGTCAGGATTTGGGATGTGTTGCAGAAATGTCAGACTGGGACTGGATTCACTCACACGTTGGTGAGGTTCTGCAGTGTTGAAAAATTTCCTTTTGATTCCTTTTGATTTTAGAGTTTAAGAGGGAAAGGCAACCTCACTTCTTTAGCAGCATCCTAGTTGGTTTTGTTGTTATTGTTATTATTATTATTATTATTATTATTATTATTATTATTATTATTGACCCATTTGCTGTTGCTTTGTCTCCCACCCTCTCTCTGAGTCTCACAGAAGTGTCTGGGGTTGGGACCAGCCCTCTCAGGCACAATTACATAATTCCCAGTGCAGTCAGCAGTGGAAAGGGAGCCAGCTCACTGTTGTGACAGCCAGGCTTGGCTGTGAAGTTTTAGAAGAAAATGTCTTCATTCTGAATATTCTCTGAATTTAAAAGGAAGGTTTCATGCATCAAGCTTTAAAAAAAAATCCCTTGTAAATGTGTTTTTCCTTAGCTCTAGTGGATTAGGGGTGCCCCAAATGCTCTTGCAGGTGCCCAATCTGATATAAACCCTAAAAAGTCACTCAGAATAAAGCAGGAGCCCAGATCCTGGGGATGGATCCTGTCCTCCTTGCACCTGTGGGAATGCCTTACCTCAATTCCTTTAATCACAGAGTTTTGGTAAATGCCAGGACTGATATTTCTGTGTGCTGAGGTATCCATAAAAATTGACACTGCTCCCAGGTGATGCTGTTATTCCCATCCTGTGCACTGATAAATCCCAAATTCTGTTCCTTTGAGCCTCTTGTGCCTGACATCACCCCAATACCCACACTGCCAGAATATCCATTCTGCAGCAGAGTGTGGGTATTTACATACTTAACAACACGGTAATTATTTTTCCCATTAGAAAAAGAGTGACTCAGGATCTGAACGTGTGCCTGTATCACATTGCTCTGTGTACAGATAGATTTTTAACAGATTTCTGACCGCTGCAGTGCAACAACCACTAATTCAAAGAGGTTGTGGGCAAGATGAAAGAAGTATTGGAAATCTAATATTTTGAACGTTGTCAGTAGCAAAGTCTCGCTGAGGCCACTCAGTGCAGCTCGACAAAGCCCATTATTCACTGAAGTTGATAACAGTATCTGGGGTTTAATTAATATTGGTGATTTTTTTTGCTGTGTGTAGACTCCATTCTCAGCAGAGTAAAGATGTAGCAGCAAACAAAGCCCGGGGTCCTGAGGTCAGGGACGGTCACTATGGAGCTGATATCAGTTACAGAACAGACAGGAACAGATTTCGTTTATCTGACACTGAGCATTGTGCTGGAAAAGTTGGCAGTGCTAATAATTAGAGATGGGAGTGCTGGCTAAAGGAGCCTTGCTTAGCCTGTAATCAATCTTTCCCCAAAAAAAAGAAGAAGGGAAGAAAGAAAAAAAAGGAAAACGAAGCAGCGCACACCTGCGAGGGTCCGGGCACTTGAAAGGGCTGGAGAAAGTAAGATCCCATCTTAGGCAAACACTGGGGGCTTTCTGTGCTCAGCTCTCAATGTGTGAGGGAAAACAATCCAATCCTCCTCTGCAGGTCCTGTTCCTGGGCGGTTTTTGTTGCTGGGCATGGAGGGTGGGGTTTGCTGGTTCCCAAAGAGCTCCACACGGCACCGGGGCAGTGACGGGGTCAGGAGCAGCAGCGTGGGGACACCCAAAAGTTGCTGTGCTTGAGGCTTTAGGGGGAAGGGCTCTGATCTTCAGGGGAGGTGTCTGTGTGGCCAGAATCCCTTCTCATTGCTCTGGGAGGGGGATGAGCATCACACCTGTCCTGCTGTCCATTTGTCACACCTGTCCTGCTGTCCCGTTTGTCACACCTGTCCTGCTTCCCCGTCCCTGTGGCCATGCCAAGCTCACCCGTGTGCTGATTACTCAGAGAACTCCAGAATCCCAGGCTGGTTTGGATTGGAAGGGACCTTGAATATCATCCCGTGGGAGGGACACCTTCCACTATCCCAGGTTGCTCCAACCTGGCCTTGGACACTTCCAGGGATCCAGGAGCAGCCACAGCTTCTCTGGGCACCCTGTGCCAGGGCCTCCCCACCCTTATGGTAAAGAATTTCTTCCCAGCAGCTGATCTAAACCCTCATTTTCACCTGTTTTCCCTTTTATTTTTGTTGTAACACTCGACCTGCATGGGAGCATTGACTCAGTCTGGGTTCCTTGTGTGGCACTTGGTGCAGAGGGGTCCTGTTGTTGTTGCAGAGTTTATCTGCAACAGGGAGCAAACACTGAATTTATTTGCCAGAGAGGAGGAGAGGTGCTGGAGCACTCTGCCTCCACTAGCAGTGTGCTTGCTGACTCCTTTTTTCCATCTTCTGCCTTCCAGCCACATCCATTTCATACAGACAACACAAAAATTTAACAGATTACACAAAAATTACCAGCAGGCTTTTAAAGCGCAGATATTTATTTCCAAAGTCTCTCAAGTTTCTAAAAAAACAGCGACACAGGCAAAAGGCTTTGAACTCACTAAACTTCAGCTGTAAGAGGTTGGTGTGTCACGGAGTGTCTTGAACATTCCCTGAGAGAATAATTATTTTGGGCAAACTTGCATCGATCCAGTGCAACTTTGCAGCAGCATTCTCTGCGCAGCAGGCATCCCCTGCACTCCCTCCCATGTCTTCAGGAAACAAAACTGACAGGAAACTCAATAAACCAACTGGTTTTCATTGATCATATTTTGATTCAGAGAATTCAGCAGGCAGCACCGTGATGAATTATTAACTCCACGTCATCACTCATGGGGGACCTGTGCTTTTGGGTGGCCCTGGGGAAGAGCAAATGATCCTTTGCACTTCCTGCACAAAGGAACATCAGCGGGGATGGGGAGAGCTCCAGCCATGAGAATAGTGGGAATGGGTATTAAATTCCAGATAATTGCATGGAAAAAGAGGAAACTGGGGCAATGTCTGTGTCTGTGGGTGGGAAGGGAAGGGGTGCGGTCAGACCTGTCCCTGTGGGTCACACTGAATTTGGGGTGAGGGCAAAGCCTGGTGGCACAACCAGCTGAGAGTTTGCTGAGCTGGCCCCTGGCTCTGACTCACAGCCCCATGCTTGGCCCTCAGGAGATTACAAATTTTGACTCTAACCAAGGCTGTGTCAGGCCCTGGAGATGATTTGAAAAATGTGATGTTAAAAAATTCCCTGAGTGTTTCAAGGGCCAGGCACCTTCAGTGGCAATGTAGGACAAGAGGAAGGAAAAATACTTCCACATTGAGGCAGTACCTGCACAATACTTGGAATTCTGGGGTCACAACACCATCTGTCAGAAATCCTTTTTTTAGTCTTTTGGGTTGGGTTTGTTGTTGTTGTTGTTGTTGTGGGGTTTTGGGGGTTGTTTTTGGTTTTGTTTGGGTTTTTTGTGTGGGTGGGGTTTTTTTTACCTCAGGAAGAAAAGCTCAAGTTAAAAGGAGCTGGAACACAAATTTGAGTTTGTTCTGAAGCAAAAATTGATTTGGGTGTTGGGTTTTCACAGTGGAGACATGGCCAGAAGAGAGCGTTGCCTTTCCCACTGATTCCTCCTGGAGAGTCACTGCCAGGGGTGGGCCAGGGCAGATAAACCCCCAAAGTTGTCACGAGTGTGTGACATCCAGGTGTCCTGGAGCTGTCACCTCAGTGTCACAGCAGAGAGCTCTTGAGGGCATTCACCTGTGGTTCTTGAGGGTTCACTTGGGGTTCCAGAGCACTTCCCAAAAAGGGGCGGTTGATGGTGGCACAGCCAGGGGACAGGGATCAGTGGCCATTCCCAGAAATGTGACACAGCCAAGGGACAGGGATCAGTGGCCATTTCCAGAAAAGGTGACACAGCCAAGGGACAGGGATCAGTGGCCATTTCCAGGTATGGTGACACAGCCAAGGGACAGGGATCAGTGGCCACTTCCAGAAATGGTGACACAGCCAGGGGGCAGGGATCAGTGGCCACTGCTGGGAATGGTGACACAGCAGGGACAGAGATCAGTGATCACTGCTGGAATGGTGACACAGCAGGGACAGGGATCAGTGGCCATTTCCAGGTATGGTGACACAGCCAAGGGACAGGGATCAGTGGCCACTTCCAGAAATGGTGACACAGCCAGGGGGCAGGGATCAGTGGCCACTGCTGGGAATGGTGACACAGCCAAGGGACAGAGATCAGTGGTCACTGCTGGAAATGGTGACACAGCAAGGGACAGGGATCAGTGGCACTGCTGGGAATGGTGACATAACCAGGGGACAGGGATCAGTGGCCATTTCCAGAAATGGTGACACTGCCAAGGGACAGGGATCAATGGCCACTGCTGGGAATGGTGACACAGCCAAGGGACAGAGATCAGTGGTCACTGCTGGAAATGGTGACACAGCCAAGGGACAGGGATGAGTGGCACTGCTGGGAATGGTGACACAGCCAAGGGACAGAGATCAGTGGCCATTTCCAGAAAAGGTGACAGAGCCAAGGGACAGGGATCAGTGGGCACTTCCAGAAACCACAATCAGCTGGAGATGCTGGGACAGCTGGGGCCTGTGCTCCCCGTGTCCCATCCATGAGCCAATGCTGCCTCTAGAGCCCAGCAGAGCATGGAGCACGTGCAGACTGAAACAATCTGGGCTTTGTGACAAGCTGAGCTGTTCCTGCCCGAGTGGAACCTCCTCAGAGCACTGCGATTTCATTTTCGCTTTCAAACCCGGCTTTTCCTGGCACGCCCGGGCATGGAAAATGTTTATCGGGCTCTGCTTTTCTTTATAACAATTGAGAAAAGTCATTATGGTGTCCCTGGTCAGTTTAATCCACGCAGAAGACGTCAGCCTGATGTGTTTATGTTTCCTGCTCCGTGTGTTTCGTTGGCCTCTTTCACAGCTTCCAGCAGCACCCGGCAGCTCATGTTCCGACACGGTGTCACCCAGCAGGGGAGGAATAAAGGGAGGATGTTTGGGTTCATGTGGTTTAATAAAAGTCTGGAAAAGGCACAGAGAAAAGCCTTTATCCCAGTGTTGGTGGTGAGGGCTGTGTTAGTCTCCAGACTCAATAACAGGTTGGGGATGTGAGGAAATAGAACGGAAGGCACGGTGATTTTTCAGAGGTTGGCTGGTGGGACCAGGCTGTCAGGGCTGTGGGTTTCTGGGGTCCCACAGCTGATCTTTCCAAGTTACTCCAACAGATCAGGGAAATGCCACTGAGAACAAGACACTCTTGTAAAAAGCAGAGAGAAAAAGAAGATAATCAGAAAAAATGAGAACATTTGGGTCAGGATGAAAAGTACTTGGGAATACCCCAGAGATCTGACAGTGGTAAGAGAAGCATCCATGATATTTTAGCAGGATATGCACTGGCAGGAGATGATCCCCAGGTGGATCTCAGCTCCATCCAGTGAGTGTGATCAGCTTTTCCCTTGAGCTCCCTGCAGGGATGTTTGGCAATAGGATTCCCAATCTCAGGGAGGGTGCTTTTCCTTGTTTGGTTGGTTGATTGGTTTGAATTCTAGACAGTGCATTAATTTAGGAAAATGTGGAATTTTTCTGGAGCGAAGTGGTGCCAGGGTGTGAGGCCTGCTGTGGCTGGGGCTGTCCTGGGGGTGCAGTGAGGGATTTATTCTATGTTTGTTTCACACTGGCACTGCCTGTTCAGTTTCCAGTCCTGAGAATGGGAATTTCAGCTCTTACCTGCCTCCTGTCCTTATTCCTCACTGCCTGCTTCTGACAGCTCTAAATCCACTCAGAGATATGATTAACTCAAACTCTACAGGTGGGGCTTTAAGGAAAAACATTCCAGAACTTTCCAAGGTTGGGCAGAGCACCAATTCCCTGTCAGAGCACGTGCCTGGGGGCTTTGCCATCCCTGTGCTGGTGAGCAGCAGATCCTCCTTCCTTTTCCTGGCCCTCAACAGAGCAGGAGTGCCAGCTGGGGTAGGAAGGATGAAGGGATCATTCCAATGCAGGGATTGCTCCTGTGCAGGGATTGCTCCCATGCAGGGATGGCTCCCATGCAGGGATGGTTCCAATGCAGGGATTGCTCCCATGAAGGAATTGTTCCAATGCAGGGATAATTCCAATGCAGGAATTGCTCCCATGCAGGGATTGCTCCCATGCAGGGATCATTCCAATGCAGGAATTGCTCCCATGCAGGGATTGCTCCCATGCAGGGATTGCTCCTATGCAGGGATTGTTCCAATGTAAGGATGGTTCCAATGCACAGATTGTTCCAATGCAGGGATTGCTCCAATGCAGGAATTGCTCCCATGCAGGAATCGTTCCCATGCAAGGATTGCTCCCATGCAGGGATTGCTTCAATGCAGGGATCATTGCAATGCAGGGATGGCTCCCATGCAGGGGTTGCTCCAATGCAGGGATGGCTCCCATGCAGGGGTTGTGCCAGTGCAGGTATTGCTCCCATGCAGGGGTGGCTCCCGTGCAGGGATGGCTCCAATGCAGGTATCATTCCCATGCAGGGATTGTTCCCAGGTAGTGCAGGCAGGATGCATCACCTTTGCTGTGCCCATCACCTTTCAGTGGCCTGACCCCTCCCAGTTCAGCCAGCAGTGCCCAACTCAGTCCTGGTGTGCATTATGTTCTGTGTACCTCCATTTCAGCCCGAGGGATTTTCCATGCCAGTTGGGTTTTTTTTTTTTAAATTTTAAAATATAATTTTACTTTTTTAAAGGGGGGTTTGCATACTTTAAAATATCCCCCACCCACTGCAGTGTGGAGAGGGCTCCCTGGGACCCTCCTGAAGGTGTTTGCTGAGGGTGTGAAACCATTCCCTCCTCACTGTGCCCAGTTTCCTTGGGCATCAGGAGGAACACCCAGCTTCCACCAGGGACAGGTGACATTTTCCTGGACAGATACACTTTTCATAAACCATCTCCAACAAGGTAGAATGGGGTGAGTGTCCTGGCATCATCCCAATCTCTGCGCCGTTCTGAGCGAGCCGCTTCTCCTCCCTCTATCCAAACTTGGGAGATGCCAAAGAAGGATTTTTACGGGAAGAAATCAAGAGGAAAGGCTGTTGTGGTTTTCAGATGTGGGAAGGGAATTCCAGCGCCCATCCACCAGGAATAAGGCTGTAAATGAAAGCTCCTGGCCAGTGATGATAGCAGCTCGGAGCAGCTGCGCGCCGGACGCTGATGGAAGCGTCCCAGTAGCTTTGGGCTGAAATTACACTCATAATTCTTAAATTATAGCAGCCGGGAGTTAATGTATTTCTGCTCGGCATTGTCAGTGGCAAACCAAAGCCCATTAATTTCCCCCTCGGTGTTTGTTTGAGAAATCATCCCCTGTCAGCTGCCGCTGGCGGCCGTGTCTCCTCGGCGCATTCCTAGACGTGCTCTCTGTCTCCCAGCGAGGGTCCTCGCCCTGCGGGAGATAAGATACAAGCAGCATTCCCCGGGAGGTGTCAGCGGGCTGCTTTATGACACATGATGAGTGATAAAGGCCTCGGAGAGGTGCTGATGTGGCCACATTAGTTAATGAGGTCATAGCCGAAGTTGCTGCCCCACTGATAACCTGCAAATCCAAATAATGTGCAGATAGCAGTGGGGTGTTCAGAAGTCCTGTCCCCGTCTTCTCGCTGTCCATCACAGGCCAGGGCCCAATCAAAGGGAAAAAGAAAACAAAAATAAGATGATGCTTCCAGAAGGGGAGCACTCATTCCTCCTGCAGCTCCCTGAGCTGATCCAAGCCATGGGAAAGCAGTGGGATTCAAGAAATTTCCTCATGAAGTGCTGTCACAGCGAGCCCTGCATTCTTTCGTGTCTGAGAAGAGAATTCTTCTGTTGAATGAATAGTTCTGGGCCAGGATGGAAAAGTGGGGCTTCAGGAGCTTTGTGTGCAGGTTGTGGAGAGTGGGAAGCTTGGAGTAAATGTCCTCCAGCTGAAAAGTGAAATCTTTCTTGGTACTACACAGATTTGGGAAGAGTTGTTGTCCTCAGACAATGACATTTGGCACTGATGCTTCTAAACATGAAGGGAACATCCCTTGTGTGCCACAAAATAAAAGTGTTGGGTTTCCAGAGCAGAGTTTTTAGTGGGGAGGAGATGGAGTTTCTCTGCAGCCCCGCAGGGATTGGAAGGGTCCCAGTACAAACCAGTGACAGTGTGGGAGCACCATCCCCAGGTGGTGGCACAGGAGGGCTCTAAGGGGAGCAGAGAAAAGCAGATTTTCAGGACACCAGGGAATAAAATCTCTTTTGGGGCTGTCACTGTCCCTCCTGCACACAGAGGATGTGTGGCTGAGCCCCTTCCCTCCCCAGCAGAGGTGGCCAGAGCCCTGTGCATGGGCATCGTGTCAAAAATCAAGGGAGGTCTCACAGAGCTGAAAATCATATTGTCACTTAAATATAAAAAAATAAAAATTAAAATCCACGGAATTTGGAAATCTGTTGAAATATTCTGGGTTTTGCCCTTTTTTCTCTCGGTAAATAAGTCAAGAGCTGGCAACTTCTTGTCATGCTGGTAGTGAACTTTCTGTCCTTCCCCTCTTAGCAGCTCAGGTCTAATTTATTTAATCATTGGAGCAAACTTTCAAAGTGCTCCGTGCCTCCTCTTTTGTTTCTAAGTTCAGATGTATTTTTAGTGCTTGTTACTGAACTGGGGCTGTGCATTGGAGAAGAATTAATTATTGTTTTGGGTTTGTTGTTATTCAGACATTCAAAAAAAAGGGATTTACAGACTTTGAACACCTCAGGGGCTTTGTTATAGGCCGCTTGTGTGTTGTTGGGGTTTTAATGGTGATTTGGGCTTTAATATAAATTCAGGCCTGTGGAAAGGTGACAGCCCTGCCCAGAGCAGCCCTGGGTTACCCACAAAACCACTGCAACCTCAGGAGCATCATCGGGGTCCCCAGGAGGCCCCAGAAATCCCCCCAGGGCTG